>CAHIKZ030005596.1:110000-200000 GCA_903632075.3 Acanthosepion pharaonis | reverse complement strand
TGGTTCTTCTTATATTTTAAGCTTTAAAGTAACCATCATAACAATAGCATTTCCCACACAAACATTTTAATAGACGTATCCAGTATCTGTAAAAAAATTTCAGCATTTTTGGTTGGGGTACTTGAAACTGAATACGAAATAGGAAGATATTAAATATGCTATGCAGATGTTTCCAAATTATAGGACAATTCTGAGTTCAGATTTTGAATCAGGGTCATCAGACTTGCTGAGTAAAGCATCATTTATCCGGGTAAAGTACAAACCAATTTTTTTTTTGAGCTGCCTAAATTTTCTTGTCAGAGAAAAAATTACTAAAATTTCAATTTTAAATTCATGTTTCTTTGACTTTATTACCCAGTGATGTAATAATTTGTAAAGTTGCAGTTCATAATTTTGTATTTGCATAACTGAACCCTGGACATATCTCGGTTGAAAGTCAAGAGAGGTGCTTTGCGAGGACAGTCTTCCAGTTTTCTAGTTACAAGGAGTTTATTTTGAAAAAGAAATACTTGATGTGTAAAATAAAAACCTTTTTTTTTTCATCGTAAGGCTACTAGCTTTTAATGTTCATATACAAAATATTTTATGTCTTTAAATAACCTGTAATGGGTTGATAACCTGTAAAAAAAAAAAAGAAGTAAATCAATCAATAAAAGTCACTGGTTCTTATATCTTGAGCTTGAAAGTAATCACTATAACAACTGCATTTCCCTCACAAATAGTTTAATAGACGAATCATGTCCGTGAAAAAAAATTTCTAAATATTTGGTGGATGGGGGGGGATCTTGAAACTGAATCCACAATAAGATTTTTCTTTTCCCTAAATGTCATATTACTGTAATGTTGTCTTTGTTCAAAATAGCTGAGAATTAGAAAGGTCGTAGTTAGAGTATCAAAGGAACAGAAGACTAGGTAGGGGAAACAAAGAAGAGGTTTATTAAATATTCATATATATATATATATATATATATATATATATATATATATATAACGGACTCAAATCCTCTGCTGTTGTAATATTGTCAAATGTTCAAAATAGCTGAGAATTAGAAAGGCTGTAGTTAGAGTATCAAAGGAACAGAAGACTAGGTAGGGGAAACAAAGAAGTGGTTTATTAAATATTCATATATATAACGGAAAAACTTGAGTAAATCAAATACTACTCAAATCCTCCGCTGTTGTAATATTGTCAAATGTTCAAAATAGCTGACAATTAGGAAGGCCATAGTCAGACAGTATCAAAGGAACAGAAGTCTAGATAGAGGAAAAAAAATGTTAAGAAGTTTATTAAATACTCATACAAAGAACAGAAAACCTTGAGTAAATCAAATACTACTTTAATGTGGTTAGTTGCCATATTTATAAGTTGGAGGAGTCCATTGTCACATTAGTAGGGAAGAGCAGGAAGTACCCTGAGTCCTACTGTACAACACATATCCATTCAGTAAGTAATGTAAACGGTGAAGGCTATATGCAAATTCCTTTTTCTTTATCCTGTGAATTTAAATTTCCCGTCCCTTTTTGAGAAAGATAGTGGAGTAGTTTTTCCATTGCTTTCTTCCTAGTTCAAAAGGTTTCAGAGGTCTTCTCTTAGACTGGTTGCCACCCAAGCTCGGTCTACCCTGCCATTTAACCCTTAGCTGGGGGATGGAAGAGATGGATTCATACCTTTACCCATGGGCATTAGTGGGAAAATGGAATTTGAACTTGGCTCACTAATTCTACTTTTAGTATTATACATAAAAAAAATTGCTGGAAACTTTTGCACATGAATAACAGATACAGGAATCCCTCAAGCCAATATGCATGCAATTAATCCGTTTTCGATTAGTGCAGTAAATTATATCAAAATTCAATTAGTGCATGCATAATACTCAAGTACTAGTGCAGTAAAACATTCTTCAGTTTAACCATATTGAAAATTGATTTTTTTATAGTTACTGATTAATTAAAAATTTTCTAAAATTTAAAAGTGGAAAATAAGTAACTATTTTGTTTGTCAAGTATTACGTTATCTAAGTAATTACAGTAGTGTTAAAAAAAATGGACAGTTATAAATAGATACATTTTATAATATAAACCGATAATAAAAATACATATTTGAAAGTTTGTCTTTATTAAAACTTTTTGAATATTTTGATTTTTTTTCATGTTTATTTTGAAGATCTTAAAAAGGAATTTCTGATTTTTTTGTTAAAAAAATGGACAAATTTAATTAGATACAGAAATTTATCTTTATTAAGAAATATTGAAATATAAAATATGTATGCATTTACTATGGATAGATTATAAATAAAATTTTGAGGTTAAAATACTAATGATTGATATGTTTGGAAAATTTGAAGGGGAAATTTCTCAGTACTGCCATTTATATGATGAACAGAAGAATGCCTTACAGCAAACCACTCTAAAATTTTTCATAAAAAATCAGATTAATAAACATTAATTCGTAGCATTTTTATTGTATCTTCTTATATGTACTTGTATTTTTAATTAAAAAGTACACAAATCAGAAATTAATTGTGAATATGACTAAAATTTGAGGTACAAATTACATCATTTCTGATAAGATATTATATTCAATCAATGTGTTTTCTCCGAACCTGTGTAAGGCAAATTAGTTTGTAAATGAATTAAGAAAAGAAACTTAATGGGATCTGTCATTATTATTTACTATATTGACTGTAATATTTGTTACCATGATTATTCTTGACCCAGTGTAATGGTTAACAAGCTTTTTTGAGTTTCTTTTTTTTTTAGTCTTGTATGGCCTAACAAATAAAAATGAAGTATAGAAATGAAACAAAAAATAACAATAAATAAACATAAAAATGATAAATAAAATATAAAATAAAAAATATCATAAAATATGATGTAAAATCAGAAATAAAATAGAATAAAAAAAAAATAAAATATAAAAACAAATATAAAATAAAATAAAAAAAAATATCAGAAAAAGAAAATAAATGTGAGAAATAAAATATGTAAAATCAAATATAAAATAAAAATGATACAAAAACATATAACATATTTTCCTGCTTACAAGACACTGCAGCTTGGAAGATGTACCATAATATTAGAAATAAATTTCTAAAAAAAAAAAAAAAGTCATTCTCATACAACAACACATTCACCATGCGTCCTTTACATACTGGCACCATGTATTGTTTACATTAATCACTCATCCGATTTTGTTTATATGGCAATGACATACTAGTCAAGAGCAGAAAGGCTCCCACCACTGCTACCAGTAAACAGAGCATATTTAACGTTGTGGCTCAGTTCCAGGAAGGTTTATAGTCTTGAAAATACCTGTAAGTACTGAGGTTATATCATATAAAAGGCTGAATTAGATAGCTAACATTATGGTGTAATGACACAACATAAAAATCCACATCCCTATCAGTCAAGCCAATTAGGAGACTGTCCAAGCTTACTTGAGCCTGGGCGTTACCTTACATTCATTTTGGAAGATGCACACATATTTTTTAGGGAAAAAAACTGTTTCTTGTAAGCCAGAAAATATGGTATATAACAAAAAAAGTAAAGTATAAAAATAAAAATAAATATAAACTAAAATAAAAAAAAATATAAGAAATAAAATATGTAAAATCAAATATAAAATAAAAATGACAAAAACTTATACCAAGGAAAATAAAAAATAATGCAAGAAATAAATATAAAATATGATGTAAAATCAAATATAAAATAAATATAAAAAAATAAAGTAAAAGAAAATATAAGAAATAAAAAATAAAAAAAATATAAAATAAAATATCTAAAATCAAATACAAAATAACGTAAAATGACACAAAAAAATAAAATAATAAAAAATATAAAATATGATGTAAAATCAGATATAAAATAAATATCAAAAAAAAGTAAAAGAAAATATAAGAAATAAAAATTAAATATAAAATAAAATATCTAAAATCAAATACAAAATAACATAAAAATGACACAAAAAAGTAGAATAATAAAAAATATCAAAAAAGGAAAATAAAATATAAAATAAAACCAAAAAATAGTATCAAAATAAATTTTTGCCTTTCTGAGTTTTTTGTTGTCTAAGTTGTAAGAAGAAAAAGAAAAAAATATTTCTAGTCAAAGGTTCATGAAGATCTCAATATAGACATGAAGAAGGGCAAACCAAACAGCAGCCAGTATATGAGGTCTGTCAATAAATGTCCCAATCATTTAATAATATCAAAAAATAGCCTACCTAAGGCAATGGCACCTTAGTCTTTTTTTGGGGACCTTATAAACAAGTGTCCCTTCTACTTTTCAAAACAGTCTGCAAAGTTTTCTTGCACGATCACTATCAATGGCCCTGTTACATTCTCCTTAATCTCAACCACTATCTGAAATCTCCGTCCTTTCACCAGTGATAGCCAGGGTGTCCAATTTGGATTATGGGGAGTGAAAGGAGAGTTGAGAGACCTGTATTTTGCCAAAATGCCCTTGCATGAGACTTTGCTAATCTATTCTTTGTTAATGCAACAGTTTGTAGACAAGTTCACTCAGAGGTGTCTCACCAATGACTGAGTAACCCCACCGGAACATCTGTCCATACTTGTATAGTAAGGTCCCCTATGGTTACCAAACAGTTTTTCAAGATAACAAAATAGCTGGATACATATAAAGCACTTTATACATTGTGGGTAAAACAACAAAAATGAGAATGCTAGTCAAAATGGATTAATTAAAATATCTTAGAATTTATTGTTATCGTTGATGTATAATTCCAAATTTGTTGGTTTTTGTTAATTATTTTTTGTATTTTTTAATTTTTGCTTTTTTTTCTGTAGTAAAGATCATTGTGTAGTTTCTGTTTGGTCTTTTATTATTTTTTCAATAATTACAATAAAAATGGATTAAAATCAAACAACGGTCTTTGCCTGTCTTTTAATTGTTCTTGAATTGTTCCTGACAATTTTTCTTACTTTTCTAATTGAAAAGAATAAAAAAAAAATTTTTATAGCTACTGTAAAGCAGTAAATAAAAAAAAAAATTGATCATGCCTTTCACAAAGTTATTTGCAAAAATGGCCTTCACAGTAGAAAGATGGTATTTTTATGGAAGAGAGGACCTGCCTACTTAAAAAGTGATTAAAATTGAGGCCTTTTATCTCAACTTGAAAACTGATTGAGTGTAACGGGTTCTGCAGCTGTGAAAACATGACCCATTAATGCCCACTGAACAATTGAGTATTATAAAAATTGAAATAAAACCTGGTCTTAATTATAGATGTAATGACAAAAGTACACAGGTGTAGGCTTTAAGAAAGCTTTATTCAACTGAGGATACAAGGTTCACATATAGTGTCCTTTTATAGTCCCAGTAAATAGAAATAGCTCTCTCAAAGAGGAGACTAACAAAACAAGGGGAGACCACTCTTGATTATTCATAATAGATTTCTAAAAATCTGGCATTAATTATAGGTTTAAATGTTTTAACTAAGGATATGAAGTTTAATAATAGTAATATAAATCGATATATCATAATCAAATAACAGGAAACAATAACAAAAAATATTTATAATTACTGTAAAGTAGTAAATCCACCCCCCTAAAAAAAATCAATAACAAAAACAAAACCAATTAACCATTTGTTATTCCTCTTGTCAAAACTGTTCAAGCTTTTTTTGGTGGCGGAGGTCCTACTTTTTGTTTTACCTTTTTATAGTAACTATGTTTTTTTTTTTTTCTTCTTTCCTGTTAGGAAACTAAAAAAAATTGGCAGGAAAAATTCAACAATAATTAATAGACAGACAGAAACTGAAGTAACAGCCTAACCCTTTTTCATTGACTGAATTTAAAAAAATTATCAAACAGGCCAAATTTTGTAGATTCAACTAAGAGGCCAGAAAGCTGACTGACATTGTCACAACATGGTATATCACGTAAATTGATGTTTGGATGACTACAGTCATTGTTTTATTGTGGGCCATATTGATTGGGTCACTGTGAAAGTCTCCACAGCTGTACTCAGACCAAAACACCAAAGTTGTACGGTTTCTGTTTTTTTACTCAGTCAAATCAGCTGATTGCAAGAATTGCTTTCTAAGAGATTCACCTGGCATTCTATTCTTTGTGATGTTCTATTAACACATTGTTTATTAAATTTGCATGGTTTTTAGTTCAATGAGAATCATGAAATTCTGTATAATTATCATAAAATAAATCCTATGCTGTTAGCTCAAATTGAGATAGATATATATATATATATATATATATATATATATATATATATATAATATATATAATCGACTCTCCTGTTGAGATTCGACGTATGAGGATCAAGCAGATCAGTTTCCAGGAAACCGACAGCCTGTCACCGGCACATGAGATTTTGATTATAGTGGTGAAGGCCTTGTGCAGGACCATCCACACTTTTTGAAGGGACGAATACAGAGACCTGGTGCACCGAATGTCGAATGCCACAAGGTTCCCAAACAACCCGCCGCAGATTTTGAATTCAGAGTTGTCCTTCTCCTAGACCAGTTGCCATCCAAGGCTATAGAACCCAGTCTGTCCTGCTATTTTACCCATAGCTGGAGGGAGAGGAAGAGGATTTATACCTTTCCCATAGGTATTAGCATGTAAGTGAATGTAATGGATTCAACTGGAACTCGGCTCTGCGATTCCTCAATCCAAGTCGCTATCCATTACTCCGCCGTGCCTCCTCTACTCCACCATGCCTCCTCTATATATATATATATATATATATATATATATGTATAATTATTGATATATGCTTTATAGCTTTAAAACACTGAGCACTGTTTTATCTATCCCATTGATTAAATAAATAGTTATATATATATATATAATTAATACAAGTAAAAGGTTTGACACTTAACTGATTAATGTTTCCTTCAGCATGCTGAATTTTAAACCAATCTCTTTATTTAATCTAAGAAACACATAGCCTAGTGGATTAAATAATTAATTAAGGCTTAACTGGTTCCCTGAGAATTGTGTGTTTAATCCCTGGGCTTGATAGTGCTGAAAAGTCAATTATTCTGGTTCAGTGAAAGAAACAAACAAGTGGCAACCATAGTTGTGTCCCCCTTGAACTACACAACTCTAAAAGAAATGGTCAGACCTCACTTATAAGCAGTAGTCAAATTGTATTGAGTAAAGCTTCATTACAAGCTTAAGTGGTCACCCGTTTTTTCTTTACAGACACAAACCTGAATAAGATTGGTGAGTATTAACTGATAGGAAATACACCCTCCTGTTCCCCCCGCTCACTCTTGGAAAGCCAAAAGAGAATATTTGTAGATTAAATAAAGGGTCTAGTTTAAATTTTCAAGAAGTTTATAGAGTGTAATTGCAACAACTAAAATGAGCAAGGCATATAATAAGAATTTAATGATTACTTTCAACATAAATATGCAGTGCTGATGTTTCCAAACTCTAGGAAAAATCTGAGTACAGATTTTGAACCTGGGTCCTGATTTGACCAACTAAATTATTGTTTGTCTGGGTAGCATAGAAATTTTTTTTTTTTTTTTGGCTACCTAAATTTTCCTGTCCTAGAGAAAAATTAAAAATTACTAAAATTTCAATTTTAAATTAATTTAAAAAAAGGCCAAAGATTGATAAAGGGTTGATAAGCCATAAAAAATAATCAATAAAAATCACTGTTTCTTCTTATATTTCAAGCTTTAAAGTAACCATCATAAGAACAGCATTTCCCACACAAACATTTTAATAGACGTATCTGGTATCTGTAAAAAAATGTTCAGCATTTCTTGGTTGGGGTATTTGAAACTGAATACAAAATAGGAAGATATTAAATATGCTATACGGATGTTCCCAAATTATAGGACAATTCTGAGTTCAGATTTTGAATCAGGGTCGTTGGATTTACCGAGCAAAGCATCATTTGTCTGGATAGAGTAGAAAAAGTTTTGGTTTTTTTTTTAGCAACCTAAATTTGCTTGTCAGAGAAAAAATTTAAAGATTGCTAAAATTTTAATTTTTAATTAATTAACAAAAAAAACAGATGAAAATGCTAGTTGCAAAATTTTATGATGATGAAAATTCTTAATTTCAATCTCAAAACAATTTTAGATTACTCAGTCAGATGTGCCATGCATGATACATGCTTAGGTGTTCTTGTATTTTTCAATACATGACTGACAAGGCAGATTTTTTCCTGCAGTAGGTTGCCTTTTTTTTCCTGTGGTAAACCAGATGCCATCCAAGGCTATAGAACCTTGTTTGTCCTGCTGTTTATCCATAGCTGGTGGGAGAAGAAGAGGATTCATACCTTTCTGAAGGGTATTAGCATGTAAGTGAATGTAATTGATTCGACTGGAATTTGAATTTGGCTCTCCAGTTCCTCAATCCAAGCCACTATCCATTACTCCACCATGCCTCACTTAGATTACAACTACTACTACTACTACTACTACTTTGAGGTTGTTGGCCATACAGTGTCATCATCTATCCCAAGGCCCAATGAGGTCACAAGGTCACTGAGCACTGAACCAGTTCCCTCGGCATATCTGCTCAAAGCCAGAGAGGTATTCTTAGGGAGCAATGTTCCAGTTTTCTAGAATTATAGAATGTTTATTTTAAAAAAATAAACATTCTATAATTATAAACAAGACTTTTATCCAAAATTTTGAACGTGCTAGAAAAGAGTAAAAAAATTTAAAAAATAATAAAAAAATACTTTGCTCTTTTTTCTTAATAATAGCATAAACATTTTGATGACAAAACTGTGTTTTCATTGAGTTTGGGGCCTTTTTTCATCATGCTGTGCTGCTTTTTTACACAACCTAATGGAGGTTCCTATAATCATCAAAACATAATGATTTTTCCTTTGTGTTTTGTTTACTATTTCTAAATGGGTTTGAATTTTATTACTGAATTTTAGAACACTCATGCAATTCTATAACTGACCAAATATTGCACAAAAGAATTAAAAATGATATATGTATTACCTGGTAATTTTCAAACAAATCAAGATAAATTTGGCCAGAATCAGCAACTTAGCAGAGATCAATATAATATCTCTATATGTCAAATGTCTGAGTGAGAAAAAAATCAGAATGATGTCAGTTTTAAACTTGAGCCTGCCACTTCATAAGCAAAGTATTGATTTGAAGAATTTACAAACTAACTGGGATGAAGTGACAGGTGAGCAAAATTTAGATATTTATAAATTTAACATAGATGTATTAAATGAGGATGATAATAATGATACTACTACAAATTCTATTCTCTATAATTATACATTTATTGATAAATTGACAAAACATTCTTCTTTTCTTCATCCAGTAAATCAAAGGAAATTAGCCATGCACATAACCTTGAATGTTTTGATAAATAATGATCATCTTTTTCATGTGGACTCTTGTAGTGAGGCTCACAGTGTTGAAACATTATAAAGACTGCTTGTCTGAAGATCTTCAAATGTTCTTTTGAATAATTTTTATGCTAGGGAAAATAATATTACTAGACAAATTAACCAAAAAAAGAAAACTTTGAACTTTCAGCTAAATTACTCATATACCTATGTAATATGTTTTTCCACAACTATTTAAAATTTATCTTTTATTTTCTACACAAAAAATATCAATACTGTAACTTTACTACTACATAAAATTTTAAAATAAAATAAAACATGCAAATTAAAACCATATTGATTTTTTATTGTAAAGATAATAGTTTTCAAATTTTACACAATCGAAATAAGTAGAAGGAATTTTACAGTTTTTAAATCCAATAATGAAACATTCACTATTTACTTTCACATAGCAACAAAATTTCCTTTAGAAAATAAAGTTTATTCTAAGGTAAAAATCGAAGCTTGGTTTTTTCCTTAATGTAAATTTAAATTGTAATATAAAAAAATATTCTATGTCAGTAATGGAATAATCATTAAAAAAAAAAAAACGAATTTTTAATCTATTTATTGGTTGTTCTTCATTTATTTATTTAAAAATGTAAGGTAGAAATCGAGCTCCGGTTTGCTTTTCTTCGTACAAAAAATTATTCTGTCAGTTTCATTTGCCACCATCGTAACTTTACGGAATAAAACGTTTTTATTGTTTGCTTGTTTTCTTTAATTTTATAAATTAATATTGAATAAAAAGTTCTAAGATGAAATTCGAACCCTAGTTTCCTTCTTTTTTTAAATTGCAATTTTAAAAGTATTCTATACTTTAAAAAAATCTACAATCATTAATTTTCACTCAGCAGCTTTGTGATGTTAGGCTTTCTATCTCGGTGATGTTGGTTAAAGATAATTCTAGTTATCCCCCCTTATCAAACAGTGAATTCGAGTTATCTCCCTTACCTATTGTTTCTTGGAGTGAAATGTATTCACATGCTTACCTTAGACGCCCAGTGAGAATCAAAGTCACTTTAATAGTTTTCCAGGTTATGTTCTAAATATTGCTCCATAGTAACGGGGTCACAAACTTAGAATATTTTACAATCCAACGAATGTGTATTATTTATCAATTTTTTTTTAATGGCAAATAGATAAACATTTACAAAGCTGAACTGATAATGGCAGAAAACTATACAGTGTAACCCGGATATAAGAGATTTTCTCTGGCCCCAAGTGTTCTCATACCCTAAACAAAATAGACCAAACCCGGATATAAGAGAAACCCGTATATAAGAGACTTCTTCTCTGGTCCCGACAACTCTTTTATATCTGGGTGACACTGTATTTCCACACCCAGTGAAGATCAAATTAATGACGTACAAAATTTTTTTTGTTTTTTTGCAGACCTTTACTTTGAAGATTATAGTAAATCCGATGGGTTGAATAAAGTAAAACTGGCTGCTGATCTGGAAAATGACCTTCAATCTGTTGTTGACTGGAACAAAAAATGGCTGGTAAATTTTAATGCCTCCAAAAAGAATATTGCTGTTTTTTGGTCATCTTAAAAAAAAAAACGATTTTGCTTTCAATCAGCATGGCTGAAACTAACTACCAGGAGAGCAACTTGTGGCAGACTTCACCACATTAATTTAACATTATATTAGGAAACAAGGCTCACACACAAAAGAATAACCAAGCATTTTTTCCATTTGTCGACAGCTGGGAGAGGACGCCCAATTTTTGCATATCAAAATACTTTTATGGCGACTCCTGCGACAGGCTTGTTTTTTAATTTAATTATTCCATCTTCAGCATGTCATGCGGAATACGTTCCCTTTATTGGGGTAAGTAATTTTCTTTTTTGCCACATTTTCTGTCGTAGGATACACACGATGCGCTGTCGCTTTATTTGATGAGGTAAGTCGCCGTTTTCTTCACTATAAGTTTCTATAAATATTTCCATGTCAATTGTTCTGATAATCTTTCCTCTCTGGTACCCAGACCTTGTAGAGGACCATGTAGGTTTGAGTGTTGTTGTATTAGGGATACATGCATTTATTCCTGCTAGAAGGTCCAACTACAAGAACAATGCCGGATTCAAGTTGAGTTCAACCGAAGATGTAAAGAAAACAAACAAGACCGATATATACATGTCAACAAATATATGTATTAAACAACAAATTTACAAGTGACAAAGACATTAACATTTGTGTTTGTGTGTGAACGTAAAAAGTATGTTCTTTGGTGAATGTTCGTACGTACATGTATGTGTGTTTCATGGTGTTTTCCCATAAGTGGACGAAAATGCTGATTTCTATGAGAGATTACATTTTTAACTGTGTCTGCTGAAATGCAAAGTAAAAAGAGAACGAGACAAGAAGTTGCCCAGTATTTATAGTATAAGGAGAGTGACCCCTAGTGAACAATTAGGGAATTAAGGAGGAGCTAACTTCAACAACCTCATGAATTTAAGCTTAGTACTAAACTAGCAACGAGGTTTCATCATTATACTTGTGAAATTATTAGATGTTATCTTCCCCTCTTATTTATATAAACTATCCCTTAACATAACCCTCTACCTTGAGTGGCCACAAGACCTTGTACAGGGTGAACCCGACTATAAAAAAAATGCCTGCCAAAAAATAGTGAATTTATGACCTGTGATTAGTTCCAGGTGAGGTTCCTACCATTTTTTCCCCGCATGTGACACATTGTAATACTGATATCTTTTTCTTATCACCACCACCACCATTATTAGTTCCTTTGATTTCTGTTGTATAGACATTTTCTTCTGGGTCCCAACCAGAGACCTAAGCTCAGAAATGGCTTCATGTCATTTTCCATTGAACATTTTTATAAAAATATAAAAATCAAGCAACTTTAGATCACACACATTTATATAGATAAAGCCCTTCATAAGGTATGAACTGTATTTGTGAAAATATTTTTTTTGTATTTCTTTAAGTCTTGGGCTTTCAGGGATCCCTTCAAAGCGTCTGTCAGAATCTTTTCCAATCAAATCCAGGGACCCAACCACAATTGGAATTATTGATGTTTTTATGTGCCACATTTTTAAGATTATTAAAATTATTATAATTGTTATTATAATCAGTACTATTCAGCTGCATTTTGTTTGAAATATTGTAATAATGAATACAAGTATTAAGATTCTATCAATTTTGAGGCATTATTTTAAACTCAACCTCAGATCTGTGCATGAATTCATGAGTGGAATGAAATGAAACAGTATTTGATTGTATTAATCTAAAACTAGCTTAAGTAATTTAAGTGTGTTGATATGTTCTTTGAAATAAAATCAAGAAGTGGTCAACCATCAGTTGTCAGTTATGATGCATTCAAATGCAAGGTCAAAGAAAACCTGCCCAGTGTTTTGGAAACTTTCAGAAAATCTACTATCCTTGTCAGTGTAGCTGAACCGAGTTTAGTTGAATTTTATAAATCAAAACAACCTTGCTATAATATTCAACAGTGCAATTTATTTACATTATTCATACAACAAAGTTTTGAACGTTAAGGATGTTTATATTTTAATTTGTTTATATATGTTTTTTACAGAATAACAGTTTTAAATTTTAAACACAGAGTTTATTCACTGTAAAGTTTGTAACACAAGAAATAGTATTTAGAGTTTGTAGAAAGAAGTCATCAAAAAAATTGATAAAACCATTCCTGTGAAGATATGAATATATCAACTCACAGTTTAGTTGTTGTTGATATTGTTAGGGAGTCATTTGTTGTCTTGTCTAAAGGAAGTAGTTATGTTTTATAGACAAGCTGGCATTCTTGAGTCATGTTAACTTAAGATGGCATATCTGGGTTAAGTTTATGACAAATTATCTTTTTGACTACACTTACTAGTTTCAGAAATAAGTTTTTCTTTGTTTTAATTTACTTCAAGTCAGCTGTGATTGGTTAAAAAATCTTTTTATATCACATGACCTGCTGTCTACAACATCCATTTGTCACAGTTTTGTAACCACATTCAACATTTTGCATGTCACCAGAATAGCATATGTAGGAACTACTTAAATATACTGGTCCCCTCATAAAAAATAGGGAAAAAATTTTGTGGGTGGGGGAATAATATTTTTGTAGATTAGAATCCATTTAATCTTCCTCAAACCATGACATTTGTCAGAATTAAAAAATCTTGATTTTTTTTTTTATTGATTTAGATGAATGGTCTTGTTCATAGTACTGAGACATTGTAAAATTGATCTGACTTTTATTTTATTTACAAATGTCAAATTTGAAATTATGCTTATATCAATTGATATCTGCATATTTTTTCAATCTTTGTTTTGAATTTTCTAAATTTAAAAACTTTTTTTAGAAACTTTCTTTTTTGTAGGGGGGATTTTTTCAGGAGCACATTGGGGTATAATAATTATTTGTTTTAAATGAAGAACAAACAGACATATACTTTTATTAATTTATGTAAATTTTTGTTCATTAATCAAAAATGTACACATCCATTTATTTCTTATCTAAAAGGAATCTTTTAAAAACAAAATCTGTTTTGTAAGCAAAACAGTTAAGTCCAATAACTCTGTTAAAACTCAGTTATTGATTTTACACTCTACTGATAGCATGAACAGGACCCATTACTAAATCGATAAAAACTAATGTTTTTTTTAAACTGATAAATGTTCACCTTAGGGAACTTCTGATGAATACAAATTTACAAAAAATTGCTACAAATCTTATTCCTAATCCAAAACTGCATTATCTTGTGTTCAGTCAAACCCCAGTGTATGCTTTCATCAGATGTGAATATAGCACCTCAGAGACTGAATCAAATATTTCCTGATGGCTTTTCCAAATATAACCAGTTTTTCTTATTTTTTATGAGTCTATGTAAAAAATTATATAAACTTAAAAAAAATATATACTTGATTAAAAAATGAAAATACATTTGATACACTGTCATATGTACTAATTCTTTTTTAATGGGTTTTCTTTTATTTCTGCAAGATTACTTTAATTCATTAGACTTTCATATGAATGTATGTAGAAAAATGAACAGTCACAAATACAAGTAGATGCAAATCCATGTTATAGTAAAACAAACTGAACACACAAAACTACTACACACCTTGGCACATGAAATGAAGCTGTTTCTATACGCATTTGATATGCTTATGATTGGTCAGATCAAGATTTGCATGTTCTGCTGATTTTTATATAACTGAATTAAAAACATGGTTTGGGCTTTTTATTTTTGTCAGTGTATGTACACAACTTATGAGCATTTCATTTGGCTGCTTTCATTACTTCAGTGAATTATCAATAAACTCCTTTTTCATTCAGTTTACCTTTTGTACATCTGTCATGTTAAGATCTATCACTATTACAAAACCCTGTTGAGGGAAGAACCACATGTCTCCTTGGGATGATCTTCATGCTAGAATTCATTTGCCAACCAATGAACTATAAATTAAACTCATATCTTAAACTATAAGAATGATGAAGATGTTTGTCCATATAATTTTTTAAAACACTTTTTTGTTTAATTTTGAGTGTTAAAACTAGTTTCCTTAAACTCAAATGAAGGAATTATTTCTTCTTAATTCTAGAAAAAATTTTTTTTTTTATAAATGTCCAAATTTCAAATCTAATCTACTCTCCCCCACCCAGCACTTCGAGGCAGTATAACGGTTAGTAAGCTTGTCTCGCTAGGATAGTTATGACTGAGTAGTGAGTTCGATCCTCACTGGGTGCCCCCTACTTTCGGCCTTGTGCCACATCTAAGCTACGCTTGGAAAATCACTTCTCTCTCTATGTATTTTTTTAATTTTTAAATTTAACTTCATGAATTGAATTATAGTTGAATGAAAAACATATGGATTTTTTGTAACATTTGATTTTTTCATTTTGATCAAATATTTTGCTCATTTGTGCAAAAGAAGAAAATCTAAAAAAAAAATCAAAATGTATGTGATTGATTTCAATTCAAAATGAAAGTCAAAGATTAATTATTTACAGTATAATGCAGTTTGTGTTTTTTTATCTGCGAAATAAAATTGTTTTTGATGTTATTTATTTATTTATTTATCTATTCATTTACACTTCAGGTTAGAGTGACTTCAAAAAATTAGAATTTAGCCTTAAGTTATCAAGGGTCACCAACATGCTTATCGGCAAGAACATTTAAAATTTCCAGTACCTCTAGATTGGCAGAAATCATCTTTGAAATAATAAAGAACCGTCTGTGTTACAAATGAAAGAAATTTTCATCTTTTTTTTTGAATGTCTACAGGGAAAATACAGATTCATTAATGAAGGAAAAACTGTTTTTTATTTATTTTTTTTTACTTGGTTCTGAAAAAAAAACCCCAAAAAACAACTAATTCAAGAACATTTTAAGTTATTGTCCCATCTGTATTCCAACACTGTGGTTTAATGTTTTTGGGATGATCGTGTCTTGAAAATTTTCCAAATAGGAGATTTTGAAGTGATTTTCTTTTGGAAAATGAGTTTGCTGCTTCTATTACATTGATTGAATCAGTCACATCTTTGCGTACATGTATTAGTATCAAAACCAACAAATCACTTTTTGCTTTTAGTTGGTCTTAAATATATTTTAATGCGTTTAAGTGATGAAAAAAATTCTTTCACTTTCAGCGTTTGTAGCAGGCACAAAGAGAATGAGTTTGATGAGCTTTAAGACTTCACTAATGATACTTCTTTGTGCTCCACTTGGGGATTTCGCCTTTTCAAATATTGTTGGGAGATTTGCACTTGCTTTATCAATCTTCAATAAATTGGGTAAAAGTTTAAGCTTGATATTCAGCACAGACATGTCAGTATCTCACTCATACATTGAAACAAGAGAACTGTTTTCAATTAATTTCTTATGTATCTGATTGTTTGGATCTTATTCAATACACAAAGCCATCAAAAGAACATTTTGCATTGTTCTATATACTACAAAATCAGATTGGTCAAAAATCTGTCACTAATAGATATTGTGACAAAAAAGAGATAAGGATTTTAAAGGAAAGTAAATGATTTGTTTTAATTTGAATTCTTTTCTCTTTGTTGGCACATTTTTATTTTTATATTTTATTTTATTGAAATCATTACAATCAAAAATTAAAATGAAAATGTCCCCACACGATAAAGGGAAATTACCATCATCGTACACCTTTGAAGAATTCTTTTATCGAGGTTTTATGAAAGTTATATTCTTCTTTGCTTTAATAGATTTTTTCTTTCTTTTATTTCTTTCTTTATTGTATTTTGTTAAAATAAAACCCTGTAAAAAATACTAGAATTATTAAAAGCATCACCAACTATCCCTGGCTACTACGTCTCTGGTTGCCGACCAAAAAAAAAAAAAATGTTGTTACGAGACGTCAATAAAGGGAGGTAATTCATGTATCTCTAGTTATTTCCCTTTAGTATAAATAGCGGGCATTGTGCCTTGAGGAAAAAAGTTTGTCCACGTTGAAAATTATAAATGGACCTTGCTTTGGTAGTCTCTCTCTCTATATATATATATATTGCTAAATATATCTACCTTAGCTGAAAATATACAATTGGATTATTGTTCCAAGCTCTAAGAAATGCGTTGACACATTTTTTATGATTTTCATACTACTGCCTATGAACATGTAAGTCACATTTAATTCTTTAGCAACAACAATATTTGTAAAATAAAAATGATATGGGAGCTTCAGTCACTGGAAATTGCAGACTACTTTTACTTGGGGAATTAATCACAATACAATAATTTGTACAGTATTTTATTTTATTATATTGATGACAATAATTGCCAATTTTTTATGCATTTATTTATTTTAATAATGTTTGAATATTATCAGCAGTAACAATGATAATTCATTAATAATAATAATATATAATAAATAGTAATTTTTTTATACTAAAGATAACCCAATACAAGGCTCGAGAGACACTCAAAGTAGATGGATACTCTTAAAATGGTTATGATGAATGTGTGATACAAGTTATAGAGGCAATGGTAGAAAGTGAAGATTATGAGATTATGAATATAAGTAAATAATTTTAACTTTTAAATGAAATACTAATTTTTAAAGTTGAACCAGTCGCTTTAAACTGTATTCCCAGGTATTCTTGAATTTATGCTTTCCATTCATCTGTAGTTATGTTCCAGCAACAGTTTCAAAATCATTTATAACTTCTGGTGAATATCAACTGAAAATTCACCTACAATACACACAAATCGGCAATAATTCATAATAGTGAATGTCATTTGTCAGAAAATTGGCTTCACTGAAACTGTTAAATTGAATCTTCACTTCATCAAATAGTTCACTTCACTGAAAAATCTAAATGTAGAAAATTAGAGGGAGATAACTTTTGTTGTTGTTGTGTGGTGCTTTTCTTAAATTATACATCAATTAAAAATTACACCGGTTAATTTGATTGTTGCTTATTTCTGATATTAATAATTAAATGATTGGCTACAAATAAGTTAGTTTGTTTAAGATGATTATTTAATGCTGAAATCAGTTAAAGGCATGAAATTGATTCTCCTTTTTGCTGGACAATAAAAATAGGATATAAATTTTTAAAAAATGGTGAAAATATAAATATTTAAATAAATAAAAAAAAAAAGTAATATGAATCAATACAGAAGACTTTTAAAATATTTCATTTATTTTCGCATGTATTTTGGATGGAACAAATATTAAGATGGATTTCTTTTTTCATTGTTTTTAATCAAACTATTAAGATTCACTAGAAAATGAGAATACATGATGAAAAAAAATGCCCAAAACTTAATAAAAACAAAGTTTTACAGTCAAACTCTTTGTTGTCATTAACAGAAAAGACCAAAGGTTTTTTTTTAATTATATTTTTAATCCCCTTTTTAGAATATTTGAAATTTTGGTTAAAAATTGTTTTTTTTGCATTGACAGGTGATCATAAATTTGATCATCTTTTTGCCATGAAAAACATACTGATTCTGAAATTCTTGCAAAAAAAAAAATTGTCAGATTTTAATAAAACTTGCAGGACTTATTCAAAAATGAATCAAATTATTTTAGGAACTCTTGGTAAAAAAAATTTTTTTTTTTACATCTTAATAAACCATACACACACATCATTTCATGAAATTCAATTCTGTAGCACTTAATTTTTATATTAGTTATAAGGACAACTCCTTTGAGAATTTAAATCAACAATTTTTTTGTTAAACATGACCCTCAGTTACAGAAAATCTGCAATAAAACTAAAACATTATTTAATTAGAAAAGCTTTTAATTTGTTTTATGAATAAGATATATCAACGTTTTTCAAATTTTTTTTACTGTGACCCACAGCAAGAACCACATTTTGCATTGCAATCCATTATACTTACGTGTAATAAATCAAAGACAAACTCTGTTCACTAGGTTCATTTATTTAGTATCAACAATTTATATATATATATATATATTTCTTTCCACATGTATTGGAATTGCATGTATCTATTTGTATGGACATAAAATTATTACTTTTAGAAGAACAAATTTAAAGGAAATTCCAACACAAAGGTAAGTAAATAATATTTGAAAAAAATGTCATTTAATGAGGTGTGTTTGTTTGTTTGTTTATAAGCAGCTGATTCCAATTGGGGTCACAAGACAATGTTACACATATATCAGGTGCACTGTTAAGCCTCTTTCTGTCCATCTTAAATTGAGTTAATGTGGAAAATCCCACTTCACTCAAGTAAATAGTTATAAAAGGTAATCGTAATAAAATAGCCTTTTTACTCAGTAGCTGAAATTCCCCTTTGTGCTTAATCCAAAATGAGCACAAATTAAATTTCTCAAAGTATGAAAGAACAACTCAGATGCCACAATTCAGCGTCCTTTTCAGGTAACCAGTTTAACTTGATTATTGATTCAGGATTTGAAAAGCAAATGGATTTTTTTATCCAAAAGATTTTCTTTGTTGGTCTAAATTTCTCTTCAGAGAAATAGTTATTAAAGGTTTCGGGTAGGAAAGCGAGATGTGACAGGATCTCAAGTTCTAATACTCTTAATAATTCATCATTAGGGTTTTTTCTGAAATCTTCGAAATTTACAAGTTAAAAATATTACAGGTACAAGTTAAAAAAAGAAAAAAATAGCCAGTTCTTAAATTTTGCCAAAACAACCAACTCACCAAAAATTCCAAGACTTCAAATGAACACAACAGATCATCTTACTACCACAGAAAGAATGCACTGGTACTTGACTTTGACATTGAGTCAGGAAATTCACTTTTAATCCTGACTTCATATGCAACTGAACTATTCAACAATCTTAACGGCTTTCACTGGCCACAAAGATGAATGCACTGCACACCTTTGTAGCTAAGTTTTGGCATGAGGTCTCTTTGTGAGAGAGAACTGATATTAATCAGTCTGTAATGATTTTGACGAACATGAAACATAAACTCAATGAGAACAGACTATATGTATATGTAATTATTTTTTAAAAAATAGAATATAATATGAGTTTAACTCGGTGAAAAACCAGCAATGATTTATGTGTGCTGTGCAACATTTAGAGTTGTTTATATTCTGCACTTTTCTCTTACTTGCATATTTTTTTTTCTTTCTTTTTGGTTGTGACCCATTTTATTTATCTTGTGGCCCACTGAAGTGTTGGGACCCACAGTTTGAAAAACACTGAGATATATTATGGACACTATTGTCTTAAGAAAAATTTCTTTGTTAATGAATAGTGCATTTTTTACAATAATTTTCATTTCTTTAAAATTTTAATTATAATAATTTATAAAGTTTTAAATTTTTTAAAATTCTGTATTAATTTGTGAGATGATTATATTATATTTGTCAGAGTTAACTCCTCCTTCAGTCCATTAACCCTTTCACCAGGGGTCTCTCTTCCCTGGCTATAAATAGCCGCTGACCCTTCACCTCTATCTCTTTTTCCTTCAGGATTTCAGCTATCAACCTCGAAATGTAGGCGCTAACAAGGGATAGCGTGGAAACACGCTAAGCACACACACACACACACACACACACACACACGCACGCACATACAGAATATTCACACACGCACGCACATACAGAATATTCACACACACTTCGTCCTTTGTACTGTTTCCATGTATTGTAACTTGTTATTAATATATATTTGTATATACATATATTATCGGTCTTGTGTTTTGTTTGCTTTCTTTGCCTTCTTCTTTGGACTTAATCAAAGTCCAACCTTTTTATGTAGTTGGGCCCGGCGGGCAGGAGTATCTGAACCTTACTTGCGTTTATTCTACGTCTGACTTCTATCAACAACTTAACAGCCACGGCCCACTACATATTGTTAATATTGTAAATATTGGTTAGGTGATATTGTTAATATTGTTCTTAAGAAAAAACTAAATGGAAAAGCTTACTGCAATTCAGCAACCCCTCCACCCAACCTCATTATGTTTAAAAATAATTTTGAATTATATCTTAGTGTGTAAATGTGTTGATTTTTGTAAATATGGGCTTCCATACATGATATTATCAGAAACTAAAACCAGGAACTATAATAAATGGAAAATTTATTAGTAATTTTCTAACATTTACTCAACAAGCATCTTTGTAAAATTATAAAGCCAAAGTACCTAAAATTCATAAAATATTAGATTAATTAGAATATTTTCCTCAATTTTAAAGATTACTGAGGAGTTAAATTATATAAAAGGTGCTCACATTGTATTTGTCAAGTAATTTTTAGTTACCATTACTAAAAAATGCCAAACATTAAGCTATCTGTCCACCTTATAAAAACACCAACCTCTGTGTTAAAAAAAAGCTTTTCTGCAATATTTTAAACTAAAAGTAATATTTAATTCAGATTAATTAAACTTTAAATTAGTCAGTCTTCCTCAGATCAAGTTTCAGAAAATTATATTTATTTTTTAAAGATTTTTTTAATAAAAGAGAATTATGTTGTATTGACAAATTTATCAATATTCAATATTGATGATTTTAGCGATTTCTAAAGAATTCCAATCAATTTAAATTCAGTTTGTAATACAGCAAATATTTTGCTTACTGGAAATATTACATTTAATCTATTAGCTTGGAACTAAAACTAAAATAAAAGCATCAAGAAAGATTTTTAAAAAACGCATTTTAAATCTTAGTTATGGCTTTTCTTTGAGGTATCTACAATTAAGCAACAATTACATGAATAACTTTCAGAAAAGCACTATTCAGTTATCTCCCTTTAATTTTCTAACTACTGATTTCTTTTGGTGAAATGAACCATTCGACAAAGATTTGATTTAACTGTTTCGGTGAAGTCAGTTTTTGGTCAAATGACATTCGCTGTTCTGATTGGTTCCTTGAAGATACATAGTTACAAGCAATATTGCAAGGTAATCAGTAAAAGTCCAGAATTTGAACAAGCTGATCTATCTCTATATGTATCAGTTTATATAAAGTTTCACACACCCGACAAAATCACTCCTCCAATAAATACTTGTCAAAGTTTAATATTCATACTTGAAAAAAAAAAAATGCTACAAATAAAAACCAAAACCAAAACTCTGTCATTTCTAAAAGAAAACAGTTAATGGAATAGCCTGGATGTGTTACCTACAGGGTTGATTATCACCAGATGCATATAAAGTCACTGGCAGTGAAGGGGAAGAAGCCAGTATGGTAGAGGAGTGGATTTGCAGCTATTTAGACTTATGGCTCTGGGAATTTGTGAGAGTTTACTATAATTTATATTTTTTTAAAGTTATTTTTTAGAATTTTAATAAAACCCAAGCATACGAAAACTGGATTTATTTCAAAATATTCAATACTGTTCTTATAATTAAACAGTCTAATAAATAGTCTTTAACATTTTTGCTGTCATTTCTTGAGAAGAAAAGTATAAATCCAGATGCTCACAAACTATTTTAGGGAATTTATGTGATGAGATTAAATAAAAGAAATACCTGGAAAATGCATAATAATACTTGCTAATCTATAATTAGCATTACTCCTAGTAAAATCTCAAAGAATACAGTGCAGATCATTATTAACCTTTCTCCTCAAAATGTGCTCTACTATTGTGGCCTTGTGTCAGATTAAGCTAAACTTAGTAAACATATACATGCTCGTCTAAAATGTCATTCAACAGACTGGTTATGCAGATGCATTTCAACAGTGCAGTAATTTCATTCTGCTTTTATGAACAACTATTCTGTACTATCCTCGTAAATGAACAGTCTAATAAATAGTTTTTAACATTTTTGCTGTCATTTCTCAAGATGTGGTGAGAGCAAAATGCCTGGAAAATGCATTTTTCAAATTTTACAGTTACTCATAGCTACATGTTTATTTAAGATTTTCTCATTCAGACATTTTTATAGATTTATGAATAAAAAAATTGTTTTTATAGTTATTTCTTTATAATATGGCAAATGATAAATATTGCATTGTAGTTGCTTCACATATTTGTATAAACTTGTAAATATAAAATTATTCTTGAAAATTAATGACTTGAAATTGAATCCAGTGGTGAGGATCCCAATTTAGAGCTTTGGGGAGTGTGGAGCCACCCCTTAGTTGCTACTGCTCTCAGGTGTACTTTGACCCAAAGTGGTGGTAATGCCTACTAAGCAAAAATCTATGAAGCAGAACTGCCTACAAACTATTTACCTGGTATACAAACAACTATACACCCCCCAAAATATATCCTGTAAATAAATAGACTATAAAATTTAACGCTAAGAAATCATATGACCACAAAACAAGATTATTCACAGACACTCAGATAACAAACTATCCACCTACAAAATTGAAACAACCGACCTGGGTGGGATATTAAACTGCACAAGACACAAACCTCTTAAAAATTGAAAAACAACCTTAATTCCACAAATCATTTAATTAGAGACCTTACGAATGGATCTAAAACAACCAAAGACTGTCAATTCACCCCAATGGGGCCACCTGTTTGCTGTGAGTGGCAACCCATGATGCCCTGGGATGAAGTCCTGATGGCTGAGTGACCCCTGACCTGCAAGTGGCCAGGAATCCCACAACACTCGACTCTAGTCCCAACCGGAGGTCAACGAGCAGATGGAATAGCCCAATCCAATCAGCTAGTCACATAGTGGCAAGGGCTAGTTGAGTTGAAAGAGAATGGTCGTGACATAGCTGCGAGTGTCTACACCACACTATACTTGGATAATGATGGTGAGGCAATGCAGGTGCCTGCGGCCATTTCCAGCTTAACTTTATGTCAGTGCAGGGTTAATGGTATAATCAGGGTGAATGGGATAAGTCCCTGCTGATAGTATTCCTTAAGAAGGAACTCCAAGGTGGGTGGGGAGCATAGATGGTGAAACAAAAAATTAATAATTTTATGGCAAATATTTATAAAAGAAACAAGAGAGGATATGAAAGCTCAGAAACTGAGAGTGAAGATGGAAAAACCAGAAATAAAAAAAAAATCCCCCACTTTTATCATCATAGAATGAACAGAGGATTAATCCATAACAAAATTATCCCTCTTTATAATCCAAAAAGTTATATCAGCCAAGATAGATCCAAAATCCATTACAAAATACAAAAAATAACAAACTTCTGATAGAAGTAAAAACTACAAAAGATGCAGAAATTCCGTGAAAGACAACTCAATTTGACAAAAAAAAAAAGTAAAAACATAGCCTCACCAATTCTTAAACTCTGCCATGGGAGTCATAAAATGTCCAGACTTCTTGTTATTCTCATCAGAATAAATTAAAAATGATGCTTCATTAAAACATCAAGGCATTACAGATATCAAAAAGATACAAATTCAGAAAAATGGATCACTAAGAGATACTAACACATACATTCTGACCTTTAATAATTCCATACCACCAAAAGAGATTAGAATAGCTTACATAATAACCAAAGTAGAACCATACATCTCTAACCGCTGTAGATGCGACAACAGTCTCAGATTTGGCCACATACAAAAACAATGTATGAGAACTCCAATATGTCACAGATACAGGGACTCAGAAATTGACCATAGGGAAACAACTTGTGACAAAACCCTTTTGTGTGCAAACTGCAAGCAAAATCACACTGCAGATTTTAAAGAATGTGAAATCTGGAAGAAGGAAAAACATATGATAAAAATTAATTATTCTGAAAACATCCCCTTTCCAAGAAGCAAGAAAATACATAGAAGCCTCCATACTACCAACATCATGTGCAAGCATTATCAGGACAAGGTCTCGCCTGAGGTAAACACAGGAGAATCATTCAATGGGAAAACAAGAAGAGCTTGCATCTCTTATAAGCGAATTAAAAAAAAAAAACTAATAGAGTTGCTGAGGACAAGCTTAACATGCATGAATTCATTGCTCTCCATTGGAACAAGTCGTACCCCTTCAACCTCAAACAAAAAAGAACCTGTGGCTAGCAGAAAAACAACTTTGAAAAAATTAAACTGAAATACAAAAAAAAAAAAACCCTAAAGAACTAGAAGATTCCAAACAATCACACGAGAAACAAAAGGCCCACACAAAAAGTAATCCCTCTCAGCGCAACCCTGAATAAGCAGGAGAAATGGAAGTAGAGCTACAAAACTTGAACCCACCTAGACCAAGAGAACAATCAACGTTAAAATAAAGACCAGCAAAAGAACCCAATGAAAAACCAGACAAACAGAAACAAAAAAAATCACTAAAAGAACAAAACAGAGGGACAAAACCCCAGACAAAACCGAGAGCATGGATACTTAACACACCCTAAAATAAATCATGTCAAATAGAATATTGCAGTGGAACGTAAGAAGTTCAAAAATTGTTCTAACATACAACCCAGCAATCTTATGGCCCCAAGAAACTCACCTGAAAGAAAATGACACATTAAATCATAAACACTACATGTCATACATCCATATAATTAATCAGCCTTTATAGAACCTCAGGTGTGTTATCAATACTCATCAACAATATCCCTCACAGGTGTTGTGAATTATAATATTTATCGTAATGATTTATGTTGTAGCATACCTACGGATGATAATGTGTATGTCCCCATTCACATAAATACAGTAGTAAATACTGTATGTTGGTCTGAAGTTGGAGATTCATTGTGAAATTCACTTGACTCACTTCCAGCAGTTGACTACACTGCTGGCAAATCTTATATGTGTTGTTCTTGTCCTAAGTATTATTGTTCATTACCAACCTTTGTGTGATTATTCTATTCAGTAACCTTCCCTAGGTTACAACAATTTATTCAGTGATATTTATATATGTATACATTTAGGAAAAACCTAATTATTTTGGATGGACTCATTAGGCTAGGGGAGTGGTGGATCACCCCTGGTTAGTTATAACAGATGGCCACTTGAACTAATCAGCAGTCCTAACAAGTAGTCACTACTGATGGCCAATGCTGCTCTAGTGGAAAGCAAGTTGACAACTACTTATGCTGCAGAAACTAAATACATAAAAACAGGGAAATAAATTTAAAAACAAATATACAAGCAGTTGCAATCTCTGCAACTTTACACAGAACCATAACTATTTGTTCAATATATATCTAGGACCTGGTGAAACCATTAATGAAATAAAAATAAGCAACTTAATTGAACAACTACCTAAACCATTTATCCTGATGGAAGACTTCAACAGCCAAAATGATTTATGGGACAGTAAAGAAACAAATAAGAAAGGCAAAACCATAGAAACATTAATAGACCAAAAACAGTTATGTCTGTTTAACGATAAATCATACACATACCTACATCCAGCAACTAGTACATATTCTAACATAGACCTAACAATATTCAACCCTGCCATATACATGGACTACACTTGGAGGACCCATCAGGATACATGTGGAAGTGATCACTTCCCCATCATATTAAATAAACTAGAACCCTAAACTAGAAGATAAAACCCCATTTTGTAACCTCCAGAAAGCCAACTAGCAAGAATTTCAAAACTCATGTTAACATAGACTAGCTCTCTGTTATGGTCCGGTTCCTTGTACTATGGTGATAGTCCAAGGTAGAACCAAGAAAGAAGAACTCAAACACATATATGGAATAACAAATATATTACAAACAGGAATATATACAGAGAAGTAGAAAGTGTTAGTATGAACAATCAGGTTTAATAGTAATTGTCTGAACGCGACTCTGTTTCAGTCTGCCACTGACTCGACTGACTGACTCACTCTGACTGACTGACAGACTCCTGACTTCAGAATGAACGGTATTTAGTCACCCACCCCCACAAGGGCATCATGTAGCACAAGGCCGGTTTAATGTGGGATCTCCAAGCCCGTGGGATCTCCGAGCCTGTGGGCTCAGCCAAAAATATGCCTTTTGAACCCGTATAAACGGGTTCAGGGTCGGTTTACCTCCCCGAAAGAGACTCCGCCCTTCGGCATAGCCTCATTCGGGTTCCTCCCCACCCGAAGGCAGAGAGTTCAAGGGTCCCATAACACTCTCGAAGCCAACACTGACAATGAAATCCATATAAGATATTTCACTAACAAACTTAATACTATTGCAAAAGAAAACATACCAAAAAGTTCCACCTCTCATGAAATTAACAAACCATGGTTCAATGATGAATGAAGAAAAGCAATAAGAAAACGTCAAGTAAACTTAAGAAAATTCAAGACCAATCTAACTAAAGAAAATCTGGATGTATACAAAAACTTCAGTGCCCTAGCATGCAAAACTATTAATGAATCCAAATGAAATACATAGAGAGAAAATATATACCAAAAATAACAGTCTGGGACACGATTTGAAAAATATCAGGGAAAAATTGCAAGAACTATACCAAACACCTTCTCCAAAATAAGCAAAAATTACAAATAAGAAGCACATAGCTGATAACGTTGCAGAAAAGTTTGCACAAAATTCCTCTCTACAAAATAAGACAAAAGAATTCCAGACAATCAAAGAAAAACAAATCAACTTCCAATCCAAAAATGAAGAAATCTATAACCAACTTTTCACAAAAACAGAAATGCAAGAAACAGTAAATAAAGCCCACAACCCAGCTGTTGGACCAGACAATATACATTATGAAGTCATAAAACATTTACCAGAAGCATCCTTGAACTTCCTACTACAAATTTTCAATAATACATGGATCAGTGAAAACATCCCTAAAATTTGGAAGGAAGCTGCTGTGATTCCCATACTGAAATGCACAAAAGACACCACAGACCCAGCAAATTATCAACCTATTGCACTTACAAGCGGCATCTGTAAAACGTTCAAAAGGATGATAAATAGCAGATTTGTATGGTACCTGGAAACTAGTAACTTAATAACATAGTATCAGTTAGGTTTCTGAAGACAAAAATCTAGTGAGATTAGAAACCTCTATACATGAGGCATTCATATAAAAAGAACAACTAACAGCAATATTTTTGTATATATATATATATATATATATATATATATATATATAAAAAGGCATATGACACAAACTGGAGAGATAGCAGAAAAAAAAGAATTAAAAGACATGCGGCTGATGGGCAGAATGCCTGTAATTATTTCCAACTTTCTGGATTATCGGCATTTCAAAGTATGGATAAATGACACGTTTTGATAAAAAGAATACAAAAAAAATGTGAGTGCCACAAGGTAGCATTCTATCGATTATCCTTTTCAACATTAAGATAAATGACATAGTGAAAAACATTAAAACTGGGATCTACTGCTCACTATATGCCCTCACAATATGCCAAGCCTTGCAGGGGATGCAGAAGGACCTCACATCATTCTGGTCGGTCAATGGATATAAAGGGATGTCTGTCGGCTAAATTAAGGTGTTTTAATTGCAGATTGCTGAGGCATGTGGAAAGGGTTTGCCAGAAACTCAAAAAGGTGTCTGCCAACAAATCAATGAGAAATGTAACAAAACATGATTCATTTTTGTTTACCACCAGGGACATACGGATAATCTCAGCAAGGTGACCTGCCAATTCAAACAACTGAAGTGGAGTGATAGAGCCAACCCGACACAACCAAAAACCATGCCTCACCTCATCTGAGATAGAAGCAAGATCTGAGTGGGGATCACTGGAATCAATGCCATCTTTAACAGTGTAAATGACTCTGATACTCAAGTCCCATGTAGAGTTCAGGTATAGTCCGAGACTGGATAGTCCCTGCACCCACCAAATTGTTGCTATTGCTGATACAGGAGCACAGACTTGCTCAAGTGGACCCAAGATACAAATGATTCTCAAATGCACAGACAAATATCTTGTGCCAACCAGTCACAGGATATGTGGCATGACAGATGACCAATTACATATAAAAGGCATACTATTTGCACACATCAGGGTTGGCTAAACTGTGCATGTATTGGATTTTACTTATCTGAGTCAGCCTTGAAAGATCTTCAAGTGTAATGTCAATCAACATCTGACACCTTGAGTTTGTTTCCTGTCCTTACTGTATCCTTTTCTCAAACACACTTCTTTACTCTTGTTCTCAATCCTCTGTAACCCTTTGCATGCTAGTGACACTCCTGCCTTGTTTGGAGTGAAATGCTTAAAAAAAAACAAAAAAAAACTACCTTTCAACTTTCCACCCCTGACGTCATGGCAAAATGTGACAACAATCCAGTTTCAATGATACCAGCACACACAAGGAAAACTGTGCTAGACATGTGGAATGGATACCATAGCCTTCCCCTATCCCCAGCTGTATCGAACAACGCTACTACATTCATTACCAAGTGTGGCAGATACCAATACCTCCAGGCTCCACAAGGTTTCCATACTTCAGGAGACATGTATACTTATTGGTTCAATGATATCACTGTTGATATGGTCAGAAAAACCTGCATAGTCTGGAATGTCTCAACAGAAACAGCATTTTGACACATGGTAGAGTACCTCGCTCATTGCGGCAACCTGAAGAAATTCCATTTTGTAGAAGAGATAGAGTTTGCCAGGTTCTGGATAACAAAGGATGGTGTAAAAGCTACAAACAAAAATGACAGAAGCTACCTGGCAGTTCCCTACACCTATGAACATTCGTAGTGTCAGATCCTGGTTTGGGCTAGTAACCCAGGTATCGTACGTGTTCACCCAAGTTGAGATAATGGCCCTATGGCGATTATCACCACACACACATACACCCTTACAAATTCAAATCTTCAACAGCATTCATTCATTGGACCAGAAGCAACTCTGCTATCTGAAGCGACAATTTTAAAATCGCTATATTTTCATATAGCAAATTTTGTGCACTTTTGGGAGAATCGGCTCCCAGAAGTCTCCCCAAAACTCATGCACTGATTGGTCAGTATGGAACAATCAGATTCTCTACATGTGGAGAATGATTTTTCCCACGCGGCACTCCTGATTCAATGACCAACTATATAAGCATAGGAAAAGAGAAGACCCACAGTGAGACTTCAGCTGCCACAGAAATCCACGTCAGTTGAAAATATGCATCCATCTTCTCACTCAACTCTCAAGCTGCGTACTCTATCACACTTACATAATTTTCCTCTTGCACAACAGAACTGTTTAAAAACATTTATAACAGGTTAATAACTCTTTCATTTTCTTTCAGAGAACTTTGATAGTCAAAGAGAGACAACTCTCATCTTACTCATTGCATGCTTTTTCGTATACATTCTTTATTGTATGCTTTGTTGAATACAATTTATATATATTGATACCTTTGCCTTGTCCCTTTTTTTTTTTACATCAGTTTGGGTTCCTAAACAAAAATTAAATAAATTTGGTAAAAGGCCACCACAGCCCCTTTCCAAGAACTGCTACATTCAAAAGACCAGAAGGTTTACTAGGATGATATATTCGATCAACTGTTCAACAAATCCAAACAGATGATTGTTCAAGAAATTAAGGATGGAATAAAGGCATTTGAAGCTAACAGACCAATATGGCTGACAATGGACTACAGCAAGAACAGCATTGGCTTCTTCCTGTTTCAGAAACACGGCAAATGCGCTTGGGAAACAATTGCAACAAAGACCACTGGAAACTTATACTGGCTGGATCCCACTTCATCACTGACACATGTGACAGTCAAGGGGGGCTCTGGCTCTGGCATATGGATTGGAGTCCTGCTGAATGTTTATGCTAGGATGTCCAGAATTATTTGTAACTGTGGATCACAAACCACTGATAAGAATTTTTTTGAACAAGACTCTAGAGAATATTAAAAAAACCATGATTATTCATCCACAAGGAACACTCCCTGATGTATAAATTCTGCATAAAGCACCTCTCCAGCTAACACAATGACACACCAGACTTGAGGGAACCCACACTATGAACACGTATTGGTATAACAGTTAGTTGACAGTGCTACAAAGGCATCATTTAACTCCACATATGAACAGGACCCCAAGCTAAGGACAGAATTGTGAACGCTGCCGCCACAGATGAGGAGTGCCAAACTCTAGCTGAATATATACAAAGTGGATTCCCTGGGTCATGTCATGACCTACCAGCGATAATGTGCTTATTTTGGCCTATGTGTGAAGATTTGCACTGCCTGGAAGGTGTACCAGTAATGAAAAATAAGATGCTCATACCCAAACAATTACATGCAGAGCTACTTGATTCACTTCACTTCACACACACCGGGGTGTTAACAGCATGCTTGCAAATGCCAGAAAACAACTGTTTTGGCCTGAATTGGATACAAGTATTCAGCAGACTAGAGCACAATACTGAACTTGTAATGAAATGACTCCAACACAGCCTAAGGAACCCATGATGACAACGTCAAATCTCAAATTCCTATTCCAGAAAACAGTAACAGACTTCTTCAACCTGAACGGAAAAATGTACATGATATATGCAGATCAGTACAAGCGTGGGTGAAAGTGGCTTTAATGTCCCCTGGAAAGGCCAGAGCAACATACAACACTCTCTAGAATTGGTTCTGCACATATGGTGCAGCAAGAGAAATCTCGTTCGATGGAGGACCACCATTCAAATCACAGGAATATAACTCATTCTTCAACAATTGAGAGATAAAGAAACACACATCATCAGTGTACTACATGCAGAGTAATAGTCGAACAGAAACGGCTGTCAAAACAGCCAAGTGAATATTGACAAACACTGACAACCATGGCCACCTATCCCATGATTGAGTAGCAAAGACTCTACTAACCCACCGTAATACCCCTGTTCAGGACCTGGTCATGTCTCTAGAAATGATACTATATAGTCATGCTATAAAAGATCATCTCCCAGTCCTGCAGGATAAATACCAAATCCATAAGTGGTGGAGGCAAATCAGCCAATTAAAGGAGATGCAATGGCCAAAAGACACATGAAGAATGAACAATTCTACAGCACACACAGTCATCCACTTCAGGAGCTAGTAGTTGGGGAATCAGTTCAGATACAGAACCAAGACGACCCTTGTCCACGTTGAGGGATAAAAACTGTGCAAGTCATGGAGGTGCTAGGCAACAGACAGTAACATGTGCGAATTGATGGGAGCAAGCAGGTAACCATATGCAACTGTCACTTCCCCCAAAAGATAAAAGAAGCCCTGTACTGCCTCACACCAGAGTTAGTCTCACTTATACCAAACAGATTGGACTCATCAAAGAGGTTCTGGACCCCTACATCAACAACTCGAGGACTGGCCCATATCCGTCGGCATTGGTTTGAATGCCAAACTACCATTCATGCAACACCAAGCTGAACTCCCATATACCACACCAGAAGAGGTGGAGTACATGGGTGAATTGGAGATGGAAATGAATGAAAGCAAACACACAAGATAACCGCCACCAAACCATAGCTATCACAGTCACCAAGGACACTGTCTCTACAGGTGCGAGGTCCGTCACATGAATACTCAAGGAGATCCCTACAACTAACCCCAAACCAGATGTCTTGTGGTCTCAAAAGGCCGGCGGGGGCATATGGAGTAGGACAGGAGGTACTGTCTTGCATGAGGAACTGTCCTAGAGGGTACACCAGCAACAGAGCCAGACAAGTTATCTGCCCTTTCCACATGGACTGGTAGGCAAATATAAATGGCAGTCATTTGGGACAGTGGTGGCTGGTCTAACTGCAGACATTATACACAGACATTACAAAAAAGAAGGATGTTAAATGTTATAAAATTAATTAGGGAAACAAAAGGCAAGAAGTTGTGGATCGAACACAGCCTAAAAAGATATGGCATATTTTTTATTAATCATTTCAGCCCAAGAAAGGCAATAAATCAACTAAGACACCAGCAGGGTTACTAAATATGAAAGAATATAAGAATAAAAAAAATATTATTAAGGAACAAGAACAATAAAAGAAGAGAAATCAAGAAGACAGTAGATAACAATTGATATTACATTTAAATTTGTGAAGAGCAAAGTTGGCTGGAAAGCAAGAGAGTTCCACAGGTGAGATGTGCAAAGAAACTTTTAGCAAAGAACTTATGGTTGCATCTAGCCAATTCACCTGTAAAATGATGACACCTTGCTGCCAATCCATGCTTAAATTCCAGAACAATTACCATGAAGGTATTTATAGAAATGGCAGAGAGAAATGACGTTATGGCAGATGGAAGTGATTAAAGCCAGGATGCCAGGTCAGGACCAATAAAAAAATTTACAGGTACCATATATAGGGCAGACAAGTTCATTGTTATGGACTTGCAATGTTCCTACATAGAACCTTGTAAATATTCACACAGAGTAGGATAAATTAATAAATAATATTATAGTTTATTTCTACAGTAGCAACTGTGATAGAGAGACCATAAAGGGGCCAAGACAATAAATAAAATTACAGTTCATTTGTACAGCAGTAAAGGAAATCAGATAAAGACAGATCATAAAATTGCTGGCATGCTTTTTAGTAGTAAATTTCAGAATTTCAACTAAGAGATTGTGGACCAATAATCAGGAACTGAAAAGATACCAAAGCTGTTTTAGACAAGCTTATCGATTGTAGCATTGGGACAATTTAAATAACATTTGCAATAGTCCTTGATCAAAAATGCCTCCATCTTCATGAAAGTGTGTCAAAATGAGAATATGTTCTTTTTGACCTTTTCAAGCTGCAGGTAAAACAAAAAAGATTAGCTTCAAGAAATCCGTTTCCTTACAGAAACTTTACATGGAGCCAACACCAATTCTCTTCATAGACTGAGAACAAAAACAAATGAATGTTGAATACACCAGTGAAGATCTTTTTGTTAAAGTTTCAAAGCCAAGCACTGACAACATTTTTTCTTGTCTTTTTTTTTCTTTTATGATACACTGAATTACCCAGACGAGTGTCCTCATTTTGTTTGTCATAGTCTCAGTATTTTGGCCATTGTAATTTCTAACATTCTTCAAGTGGCTGTTGCAGTTAACAAGCTTCCAGGAGTTACTTACCTGCTGTAGGTGAATACCTATGCAGAGCAGTTTCAAAAAATATTAAGCCAATGACCCAGAGTGCCTTTCCTCCAGGCAGTACTTCTCCTTTGGGTTTATTGCTTGACAAAAGGGGAAGTGCTGAGAGGCTTTTTCCAAGGTATTGCCGTTAAACCCACTTTAAACTGACCTTGTGTTACATTCAGTAGGGACATGGGAACACTGAAAAATACCTTTTATTCAACCCAAGGATTGTTTTTCTTTCATTGTCAATGCTGGAAGATCGATTAATTCTTCCCAGTTGATCCGTGTCATTGCTCATTTTTTCAACTGAACCAAACAAAGTATATGGGATATTTATTTATTTTGCATGATCCAGGACAGGGATTGAACACATGACCACAAGTTAACTAGATCTGCTTAAGCAAGACTTTTCTTCACTATGACAGACACCTGAAGAAAGCTGAAGTGTATAAGTACTGAAACGTTGTGTCAATAACAACCAAGATGAAGAGACTAACCCAAATATATCGGTGTCTATTTCTGTGAGACACATGGATAAAAGTGTTGGTTATACAGATCTTGTTACTTTGTAATGGGGTGTTCAGTCCCTAGATTGGATAGTTTAAAATTATATGTACACTCTGGTTTAACAGAAAAAAAAGCAACAGCACAATGAAAATATTAAACTATTAATGCTCACCATAAAATAATTTGTTTATATATATATATATATATATATATGGTAATGATTATAACTTTCTGAAAGATCCAATGTTAGTTATAGATTTCTAAAAAAAATAATCCATTATTAAATATAACAATCACTGAAGTTAAGCAACGTTGAGCCTGGTGAGTATCTACATGGGTGACTGCAAGGGAATACCAGGCACTGTAAGCTTGGATGTGCAGGTGGTGTAATGGATCGTTAATTGGAGAGCCAAGTTCCAATTTCAGTTGGGTTCATTATATTCATTTACATAATTGGGGAAGGTAAAAATCTACCTATTCTCCCTCCAGCTACGGGTTAATTAATAAGTCTTTTATCACTAAATCATTATTGTCTCCCAAAAAATAAATAAAAATTCTTACAATCAAAAAATATTTTTTGGCTTTGAATAACCTGTGAAAAGGTTGATAAGCCATAAAAGAACAAATTAATCAATTAAACCATTATTAAATATAGGTTTCTAAAAGAAAAAAAGAATCTGATATTGATTATAGGAGGCTTATGGCCATATCATACTTAAACACTGGTTCTCACATGATCACTAAGCTTAACCAATGTCAAGCCTGGTCAGCACCAAGACGGGTGACCACTTGGAAATACCAGGTGTTGTAAGCTTGAACGTCCATGTTGTGCAATGGATAATGGCTTGAAATTAGAAATCGGTGAGCCAAGTTCCAATTCCAGTCAGGTTCATTATATTCGCTTATGAGCATGTATCCTTGGGAAGTGTATGAATCCACCTCTTCTCCCGCAGCTATGGGATAATTAGTATGAATTGTATAAATAAATCATTATCATCTCAAAAAAAAAAGTTCTTACAATCTAAAATATTTTCTGGCTTTAAAAAACCTGAAAGATTGCGAAGTCATAAACAAATCTAGAGAATGCATAATTATAGGGTCCTAAAAAAAACAAAAAAAAAAGCTGGCATCATTAAAACAGGAAACTGAAGTCCATTACTAAAAAAATCGGTTACTTGTTATAGGCTTTTAAAAATAAAAAAAATTTGGTATTAATTATGGGATTAAAAAAAATGGTCATAATTATAGGTTTCTACCAATAACATTTTAATTCTCAGCATCCCCAAAATAAGATGGCGAATCTTAATAGGTAAACTAGAAAGAATTAACTAATAGTTTTTCTCTTGGCACAGACAGAAGAATGTGAACAAGCTTTTCCAATGGATTGAATAAGGAGCCTGGTTTAAAATTCCCAAACTATTGCCAAATATGATATTCCCCTGGAACAGGCCAGAGACTTCAATGATATCTGAAATGCCTGTAACAACCAAGATGAGGATCATAGTCTGAATGAACCAGTGCATATAATATTGATAATTCCTTATCTCAAAAATTCAGACAAAACATTTTGTGTTGCTTCTCTAGATTGCTTTCTTTCTCTCTTGTTGACATTACATTTCTTTCTTTTTTGACATCCACCATTATTACAAGTGATCCTTCCTTTGGAAGGAATATTCTGTCCCATCTACTACACGAAACCAAAAAGTTGGACAGCTGTTTCAGTTCATATAAACGGAGATGACTTTTTCTGACTGAGGCTACTTATGTCATCTGTGCCGTTCTTATAATACATTACCGTGTCTAGCGAATTAAGTGGGTAAGTCTCCTTGTCTTGCCGTTCTATATCTATTATGTCACTGATGGGTGATATACGTGGGCTTGGACGAGTGTACTTGACATTGTTTAGAATGCTGACTGTCTTACTTGTAAACCATTCTGTAAATGTTTCTTCTTTGGGACGTTGCTGGATCACCTGAAAAGTAGAGCACAAAGTGACAAAAATAAAAAGAGAACAAATTTTAAGAATTCGTAGCATGATTCATTTCAGAAACCCTGAATTAATACTAGATATTGCAAGCCATGAAAGAAGTCAGTCAGTTATAGATACACGCTTAGCCGATCATGTATCTTTCAATAGATGACTGATGAGGCAGATTTTTTTCATGCAGTAGGTTGCCATTTCTTTCTGTGGTAGATCAGTTGCCATCCAAAGCGACAGAACCCGGTCTGTGCTGCTATTTACCCATAGCTTGGGAGAAAAAGAGGATTCATATCTTTCCCAAGAGTATTAGCACATAATTGAATATCAGTTCAGTTATATGCCATGCATGATACACGCATATAGGCAACCATGTATCTTTCAATACATGTTCTGACTAGGCAGATTTTTTCCCTGCAGTAGGTTGCCATTTCTTTCTGCGGTAGACCAGTTGCCATCCAAGGCTATAGAACCCGGTCTGTCCTGCCATTAACCTATAGCTAACCTTTCCCATATTAGCTGGGGGTATGATACACCTAAAAAAGGGACTACATACCATATAAATTTGGTACAAGGGGGAAGATAGTAGAGATTATTGAATCCAGAATATAATTTAGATTTGATTATGCAGGAACAGTCTTCCCAAGAATATACCAAACTAACTGTAAATATTGGCTTCTTTGTTTCAATACATTTTGTTATTATTCCATGTTATTTAAGCTTCAACAGCATGTATCCAATATAATAGATTTGACTGGGATTCAAACTTGGCCATTCCAATAAGTTTATCCATTACTCCACCATAGTTTATATAAACAAGTATATAAATTTAAAATTTATAATATGATTCTTTGGTAATGTTTAACCTTCATGCCTGCTAAAAAAATGTTGTGCCAAAAAAATAGTTATTCACTTGACACTGCTATTACTGCATACACTTTTGATTTTTGAGTTTAAAACCCAATATTAACATGAATTTTGAGCTATCTCATCATCAGAAAATTAAAACTTATCACAAAATATTTAATGACTTGTGTTTACTTCTAGTTTCAAAATAGATGTTTTGAGACAACTTAGCCAAAAAAAAAACCTTTAATCAATCAATTTTGACACAAGACCATATATTTAAAGCATCCAAATAAACTCAGTGATAGGTTGTGACTATCTCAGAAACTCATGCTCTATGGCAAAGTGTTTACTATTTGATTCAATCAATGACTTAGCATTACTACTGTAGTGAGTTTGACCTGCACTGAACGTCCTAGTGTTATACCAAGTTGTAACTTAATGAATATCAATCATACTAATAGATAAGTCATAGAGTAGTTTACCTGTGTAATAACAGCTTTAAATATACCAGTCACCTCATTAAGGTGTGGCATGCGCAACAAGGCATCCCGAAAGAGTTTGATGATTCTGCTACATTCTTCTGGTTGGACTTGTTGGCAAATCAAAACGAGCTGGGAGTGTTCCACTGGTGGAATTTGGAATGAGCGGGTGCTGTTACTGACCAACCAGCTGTAGTCGACACCTGTCTGTTGCCGTCGTTCTTTTTGCTCTAATTCCCAGTAGTGAAGTTCCAATTCCTGTGGCAGAATTTATTTTGAGATGGAGACAGCCATTTGGGAGATAGAATGATGAATGAAAAAGAAGACAAGAGAACAAAAGGACTGGATATTGGAAATTAAAGACAAAAACATTTGGAAGATTTAAAACTTAAACTGACACAGGAACATTAAAATATATATATTCCGAGTGTAACAACAAAATTGTCCAAATCGTGTAACAGCAAAATTGTCCAATTGTTAGATTAAGCTATGAATTGTTGTAGCTTAGAAATGATTAAAGATATCTTACTGGAATTTTCCGAGGTTTTTATAACATTATTGGACTATACTTTGAGCAATAAGAATGTATAATTACTCTCCAAGCTTAACAGAAGAATCATGATGAAACCAATCATAAATGAAAATGTCATGTTCATCATTAATTAATCATAGCTAAGGATCAGAAGTTCATGAAGTATTGAAATAAAGTTCAAATATATATATATCATTCCAGGCTCATTTTCCAACTTATTCAAGATGATCTTTGCCCTCTCTAGCCATCTAACTTTCTGTCCTGGAGTAACAAGGTGCCTCATAGGTTTCAGATACAATTTCATTTTCAATTTTTTTTTCGTTGCTCTTTGGATGATCATAACCAAAACTCCTTTCTCACATGACAAATGTCTTATGAATTGAGTTGGATCTTTTCTAATTGATCTCTTTAGCTCTAAGTTGAAATGATGGTCCCTCTTCCTGTTGTCACCTCCTGATTCAGTTTTTCTTTCTACTGTTCCTTTTTTTCAGACAGAGAATGAATGTTGATACCATTAGTGAAGGCTTTAATGATCTTTTTCCTCTCACCATTGCTCAGTTGAGAAGACAGTGGGGCTATTAAAATGATTAACTCAAAGGGTTTTTTAGTGATTCTTACGAAAAAAAAAATATCTGCATTTGTGTGGACATTGTTACTTCTTGGGAAGTATTTTGTTGAAATATAATAAAGCTTATCTGAATAAGGTTTAGAAAGTATGACTCAACATATTTGTTGCTTCGTAGCACAAAAAGACATGTCACAATGTTATTGCTTATATCGAAATACAAAATACGTAGACCAGATACACCTTTCAGATTTCGTTTTCATAACCTCCAGATATATGTAAATAAAAATAAGTATATATGTAAATAAAAATAAGTATATATGTAAATAAAATAAGTATATATGTAAATAATATGTATATATGTAAAAATAATAATATATATATAAATAATAATAATATGTAATAATATGTATATATGTAAATAAAAATAAGTATATATGTATGTAAGTATATATGTAAATAATATGTATATATGTAAATAATAATAATATGTATATATGTAAATAATAATATGTATATATGTAAATAAAAATAAGTATATATGTAGATAAAAATAAGTATATATGTAGATAAAAATATGTATATATGTAGATAAAAATATGTATATATGTAGATAAAAATATGTATATATGTAGATAATATGTATATATGTAAATAAAAATTATCTTTGTGAACTGAAAGCAGGTTTTGATCAATTTCTCAGTCAATGCTCTTAAAGTGGTTGATCTAAAAAAATAAAGGCTCATTTTAAAAAATAGAGGATCACTGTGACAGGAATTTTATTTTAGTACCTACCAAATGACCAAATATAACTTTGGCCATGAACCTAATTTGCATGTAATAAGCAAACAGTAACTATGGAGTCATCTTGATGCATAAAATTTGATCAACAATGTTAGAAGTGTCCTTGCTGTGTAATCAGACAACTTTACCAGTTTTATGAGAAATTCAAACAATAAGAAATCAGGTTCTACATGGGGTTACTGAAACAAAGGCATTGAACAGCGATGTGAATTCTAGCCAGATGTTCAGTCATTGAGGACCTGGGGCTGGTTACTGTGTAGTCTACAGTGGATGGTAATGCCTTCATCAGGTAATCCTACATGACACTTGTAGGTCTTAGTGAGGGCCATTCTTCTTTGAACATTGTGGACTGGCACAACAGAATCACAAACAAAGAACTGTACCAAATAACAGAAACCACATTACTTGAAGAGTTCCAACAACTAAAATGGATATCAAATGTAACTCAAAGAGGAAATAATAACATAATCAAGATGCTGACATTCCACACTATATTGAACAAAAGGTTAGGAAGGAAACCTCCATCAATACTGGAAAGACTGATAACAGCTACTTGGCTTGAAAAACCTATTTTCTTGAAAAACTGTTTTGAAGATTTTATAAATTTCAACTGAAAGTTGCACTGGCTGCTAGTGTCAAGAAAATTTCAACCCAAGAAAAAAATATCTGTGATGCTGCAGGCCGGGGAAATGAGAAAAGGTACTTATCTTAAGTTGCGAAAAAAATATCTACTTCCACGATGTAGCTTCTCCATCAGATAACTTGTGTAGTGTAACAAAGAGTAAAAAAAAAAAAATAAGAGGAAAAAATATTTCCTTTATAACCACTTCAGTGATCATGTGATAAAAAAATCACAAGACCTTGTAACTATGAAAAATTGGTAAAAAACAGGTAACAGCTTTTAGTCAACCAAAATAACAACCCAGGTAAGTACCTTACTCCTCCCACTTGAACCATCAATTTTTTCACACTAATCAATAAATTCAGAATGTTTCTTTATACCAAAATAGATGATATTATCATAACAATTACCATAAATGTAAGGTTATTTTTTTAGAGGTTCTGTTGTATATAATAATTAATTTGTAGGAAAATAAAATAAACTTAAACATACTTGGCATCAGTTTAGTTATTACAACAGATACTGCAGCATTTGCATTCTTTTCTCCATGTATATTTTATTTAAATAATAACAAGTTGCCTCCCTTTATTTGTGTAAGTTTGAAAGAATTTTGTAAAACCTGTCAGGCGTTCAAATCTTAAAAATATATACTTTGCATTGAAGATTATCTGAATCACAGAGAGTAAAACTATTTTTCCTTCAAATCATCTCTACGTCTGTATGAAGCACCCCCACCCAAAAAAGACATCTTTTTAAAAAAAATTATCTCACCTTTAACTGAGTTTCCAACTCAAGTAATAAGGATTCTGTGACAACAACATGTACATTCTTCTCAGATGGTGAGCGGCTCTCCCCAGAGACCCAGGATCTGAACCAAGTACGGATCCCAGACATTGCTATGCCGTGTACACTCTGTAGATCAAGAGGGTAGAGTCAGGTGTCCTTAGCAATTTGCTGGCAGTAGGCACCCCAACATATGGCACACTAGTGTATTTCCCGTTGTTTGTAGGGTGTCAGTAATTATTCAGGCATCTCAGGAGTTGAAGTTTGGCTGCAAACACATGTTGAGGGCCTGAAATTAGGAAAAATAAGATGAAAAAAAGTATCTTTTTTGGAATAAATTTTCAGGGATTTTTCGAAGGTTTTTGGCTGCTGTTTCTTTATTTTATATCAAATTGATTCCCTCCTTTTAATAAAGACTAAACACTTAAAATATCTCAGCATATGGATCAGTTATAACAAATTTAGTATAGGAGAAAAGGAAATTGAAAATAGAATAGGCTGCACCAGAGATTTCTTTCACCCAACAGTGCAAACTGATACAAAACCAGAACATTCTTAAATAGACTTTCATATGGCTGCATAATGCACTATTTACATTATTTGGTCTATTGTCCTCATCTTTGTCACCATATTCATTACAACATTTCAGCCGTTGTATGCTTCAGCCTTCTTCAGGTGGTTAGAATGTCGAACTGAATCCTGTTCTAATTCCATGTGCCATGGTTAATAGATGTCAGTTATCAGTTATCTCCTGTTAATTCACCTCTCCAAGTTCTCCACTGGCTTAACCGGGTATTGAACTCACACACTTTGGGTCCTGTCACTGGATCTAACATCTTTATCCACTGTGCCATGACATTTATGACATCTGTGTATGAATTTCTGGATATTATAAACCTAACATCTTCAGCAACCATTTTTTTCCAACCACTTGAAGAAGGCCGGAGTGTACAATGGCCGAAATGTTGCAATAAATATGGCGACAAAGATGAGGACAATAATCTGAACAATGTAAATAGTGTACATAATACCTCATCTCAGAAATATAGACAAGATATGGATGCATAGTGCCAAATCCATTCAGAAATATCTATACTATATACAACTGTTTTGTAAAATCAATAGTTAAAAATGGCTTCAACTGAATGAACTCTGTCAGTCTTAAAAAGACTAGCCTACATCAAGTCTCATAGGCTGGTGCTACAGAATCACAAATAAGGAATTTTACCAAGTAACAGAAGCCACATCACTTGAAAACTTTCGACAGTACCAACAACTAAAATGGATAGCCGATGTAACTCAAAATAATGACACAATCATAATGTTGACATTCCACATGACTTCAAACAAAAGGTTAGGAAGGAAACCTCCATCAATAATGGAAGGAGTAATAACAGCTACTGGACTTGAGAAAAATGTTTCACTGTAGAGAAATGGCTAATACTATCATTACCCTCGCCATTACAAATCGACACCACATGAATCACATCAGAACCATATTAAAATTGTTGACAAGTATAAATAAATAAATAAATAAAATGTGTCAAGGCTTTTTTTCTAGTCAGTAAAGATGTCTTGGCTAAAATACAATGTGTCCATTAACATCATGAACTGAATTTAATTTTGTTGCTGCAACAAGCTTTTTTTTCATGAAAGAAGTAAAATGATAAACAAAGAACTGTACTGAGTAAATAAGTTTGTCTATTGTCCAGTTCACACTCCTCCACAGTCTTTTGAACAGGGGTAGAGGTTTGCTCCTTGTTTTCTGTTTACAATTGGGTTTACAGTTCCTTCTAAAGTCTTTTCATTCTCATTTACTCCAAGTAGCCCCTTATGTCTTACTGGTATCATCACCTTTCTTGGAATGAATTGATTAAAAATAAAAAAAATGACAGAAGCCACACCACTTGACAATGAATGCCAAAAGTTTCTTGTAGGTAAACGGCTAATATTACCATTACAATTAGGTGCCATGCATCATGCCTGCTTGGGAGATTCAAATCTCTTTTCAATTCATGATTTACTTGAAAGAAGATTTTCCATAGTATGCTACCATTACTGGCTGAAAGTAATGTTGACTGGTTGTCAGTTGAGGCTTTAGGACCCAGTCTGTCCAGCTATTTAACCCATAGTGGGGGGAAGGAGGATATTTGTGTGTAAGTGAATGTAATAAACTCAGTTGGTATTCAAACTCATCTCTCTTATTTCTCATTCAGAGTTGTTACCCATCCTACTACCTGAACATCCAAGCTCACAGCACCTGGTATTCCTAAGTGGTCACCCATCTAGATACTGACTAGGCTCAACATTGCTTAACTTTGGTGATTGTATGAGAAACGGTGTTTCAACTTGATATGGCTATAAAGAATTAGGGATAATAATAACACTCAATTTTCCAACTGAAAGTAAACATTGTTGAAAATGTGAAAATAGCTTCTTTATCTCTCTTACGGTCACTTGTTTTACAGTTAGAAATGTGCCTTTGGATTCTTAATGAGTCAAATATTGCGTAACCTCATTGATCAAACAAGAACCTGTATTTCAACATGACATAGCCATAAGCACAAAACCGATACAATACAAAATTAATCTAATAATATAGAAATTAGAAACTTGTTTGTAAATTGGAAACATTAAAATCAAGCAAGCAGAGAAATTGTCTGAGAAGTGTTTTATGAGACAACAATATTTGACAAAGAAATATTAAAGCACACTAGGAATAGTGAAAGGTGACTTCCAAAAGCCAAACAAAGTATTAAACAAACAGAAAATTGTTCTTATGCTGAACTGTTATATAGTATGTCATCCTCTATGGCAGTGAATGATGGACAATCTCCTCAAAGAAAATAAGTGAGGTAACAGAGATATGATGCTACAGAAAGATGCTGAGAATGACATGGAGGGAGCACGTGAGCAACAAGAAAATGTAAACTAAAAATGGCACTTACAATCAGAAACTTTTGAAATTCCCAGGACACATAATGAGGAAATAAAGCTTGGAGAATTTGATACTAACAGTACACACCAAAGGCAAGATGAGCAGTAGGAACTTACCTAACGATCTTTTTTAGACAGATGCGAGAAGAGGAAATGGGAAGTATAGTTAAGAGACAAACGTTAGACTTAAAGGATAAGAAGTTAAAGAAAAATGTACTTCCCAACAGGAATTGAATCTACATACCCTTATAAACTGTACTTACTTGTTTCCACCTCTTATGCTCCTGCAACAATCTCATTAAGTAACCCTCTACCTTGAGTGTCTCTTGAACTTTATATAAAATACATATATATAATAAAAATATAAATTTTAATGTATGTACATACATGATGGCATGCCTATTGCTTTTAGGATAAAACAGTATTGATAGAGCTAACCTTGTGTCCTATATATATATATATATATATATATATATATATATATATATATATATATATATATATATATGTGTGTGTGTATGTATGATAAAATATAGTTTTAAGGTATGATATATTCATGGGTTAAAGTGCTCAATATTAGGGATAGAGCATATGTATAAAAGTGGACACCAAAGTCAAGCCACAAATAGTAATCAATACAGGAAGAACACAAATAGAAAGTTTAAAGGAATATTATTCATTTATACAAATACTGCTTAAAGTAATAGTTCTTGTTGCAAACAAACTGTTCTGTTTGTGGCTATATATTATATAATGAAACAATATAAGTCCACTTAACTGAAGTCCTTGGTGTTGTAGTAGAATGTTTTACATACTCATATTAGTACGACTCTTATGTCATAACTGCTGGCATTGAAGCAGAGATGATTTTAACGTCCTGTCTCTTGCAGATCTTGGTAGAAAAGTAAGAGAAACAGAAGGGGGAATAGCGTTCTTTGATAATTGGCGCCAACATATTCTGTCTAGTGATTGGTTGGCTTGAAAAGGTGTATTGACCAAGCAAATATGCTATACATGATCTCTAGAGAGTGCAGTTGACCAATGGAGATAACTCACTCACCTAATATATATTTTCTTTTAACACTCAACAACAACCATTTGTTTCACGCTTCAAGCCTAAAGATTGAGTTTAACCATGAAATAGACTGTTATCATAGGATGTTTTTATTGTTTTGATCTTTGTGGTATTGAGAACTTTTAAAAAAAGTAAATGCTAAGAACTGTCTGTTCTTTCTCTTTATTTGGAGATTATATATATATATATATATATAAAATATATGGAGGCGCGGTGGGGTAATGGATATCGGCTCGGATTGTGGAATCGCAGAGCCGAGTTTGAATCCAGGTTAAATCCATTACATTCACTTACGTGCTAATACCCTTGGGAAAGGTGTGAATCCTCTTCTTCTCCCTCCAGCTATGGGTTAAATAGCAGGACAGACTGGGTTCTATAGCCTTGGATGGCAACTAGTCTAGAAGGACAACTCTGAATTCAAAACCTGAGGGGGTTGTTTGGGGGCCTTGTGGCACGTAGTGCACCAGGTCTCTGTATTCGGCCCTTCAAAAAGTGTGGATGGTCCTGCATGAAGCCTTCACCACTATAATCGAATCTCATGTGCCAGTGTCGGGCTGTCAGTTTCCTGCAAACTGATCTGCTTGACCCTCATACGTCGAACCCGACGGGAGAATCGATTTTTTTTTTTTTTATATATATGTATGTGTGTGTGTGTGTGTGTGTGTGTGTGTATTGTTAAAAACTAGATATTTTGTGTCAATTATATTGAATGACCTTGTTCATAATTTTTAAATAAACCTTTGAAAATGTGTTTTTTGTGTGTAAATAAATTGGGGGAAGGGTCAACATCATCAAGGAAAGAAAATTAAGCAGGTTTTAAAAAGTAGATTGTATCATTTTACTTTTTTTGAAAGTGTCGTTATTTTTTGAAAACTAAAATGAAACAAAATTCAACTGCACACAAATTTTTACCAGATTTTTTTCTATACAACATTTCCAAAAAAGGACATGTGTACATCAGAAAAAAAGATAACAGACAAAGAATGCCTGTTGCTTTTAATTTTAACAATATATATTTAAAAGGACAATTAGTGCTGCTCAGATATAACGAATAAGAAAAAACGGAAAAGAAAGAAAGAGAAAAAGGCTAAGAAGTGAGTTAAAAAAAAAAAAAAAAAAAGTGGAGGAGAAAAAAAAAAGCAAAAAAAAAAAAAAGGGACAAATTAATAACAACACCCCAGAGCCTACACATGCGCACGAACGCATACACACTATGAAAGAAACTTTCACCAATGATAATTGCATATAAAAAAAGAAAAATCGAGAAGTAAAATTTCTGATACCCCCTGACGAGTAGACGGATCCGACTACGAAACCCTGGAGTCGGGATACCGAAGGTAACATTAGTCAACTAACTGACAAAGTTTTTTTTTTACTTATTAATTTCATTTTTTTTTTTTTTTAATACGACATTGTTGCTGGAGGGCGCATGTTTCCTTAATAAAATTTCTCGAATATTCAGACCGGAAAACGAAAAATGAAATACACTGTTTAAAAAATAAGCCACGTACGTAACGTCTGTCTATATTCAAATACTCACTGAGTCACTCACTATCCACTAAAAAAATTAAGTGATAATGTCTTGTGTGGTTAAAAAGATAGAATTTAATAAACATGAAAATTCGTTCCTTAATTATTAACCTGAAGCGATATATATTTATATTTTATTATTTTAAAACCATCATTCATAATCACAGAAATTATAGTATTGTTATTATCTAATTGGCCTTCCATAATACCAAGAAGGCGATCACAATAAAGAAGAAATCAGGTCATCCTTTTACTTCTTGCGGTGATGAACGGTACAAGGCGTATGTTTTCCCTTGTGAATAAACTTCCGTGACGTAGCCGCAGCAGGAAAGGCTTAGTCAATTTTGTTTTCTCTACTTTCATTATTGTTGTTTGTACAAATGCGACTGCGGTCAATTGAAATACAATTGAATCCCCACGACAGAAACCATTCCGTAGACATGTCGCAGCACGTGTTTCTGTGGCCAGTTCCTTTTCGCTAATAATGAATAAACGTCGAAACCGGACAACAATTATGAAGCTTTTCCTTCGTGCTTGAATAAGGGCAGAAATAAAGGACGGACAGACTCTTTTTAAAAAAAATTTTTTTAGTTCAATAGTAAAAGCAATGGGCAAAGAGCTGAAATCTATTAAAAAGCCAACAGGGAATTTATACAAATGAAAAAGTATGTGTGGGTTGGGGAGGTAAAGAAGCTTAAAATAAAAAATTTGCGACGCGACATTTTCGGTAAATTGAACTTTTTTTTTTTTCCTTTTTGTTACAACGTTTCGGTTCATTCATTCTACCTACAACCTTCTTTCAGTTGGCAGGACGACCGAGTTGTTTTTTTGACTAAACATTTTTAATTTTTAAACTAAACAACTTGAAGTTACTTTCTCACAATGTTTCGGGGGTTAGATTGTTCCTCTTCCACTGTCCATTATTATTGTCTATCGTCTTCGTCTTTTATTATTGCTCACTTTACCCACCCTGTTCTCACTTTGTCTGTACTAACCGGCTGAGGAATTGAACTCACAATTAATTAATTTAATATGCCACCGCCAACAACCAACGCTTAATCCACTTTACACGACTGTTAGTTACTTTTTGAAGTGTAAATGGCAATGATAACTCTCTTTTCGTCGTCGTAGAAATTCTAATTCAGAAAAAAAAACTTTGAGGTTTAAATATAAATTTTGTTTGAAAATAGAAAAAAATAGTCTTAAAAAAATATGCACGCCCGTTGCCATGGTGATGAGCTGCCCGAGGAAATCACCCCCCAACTTCAATGAAAAGGACTTAAAAACTGCCCCCACTACTCAAAAGACTCTGGACCTGCCCAAATGGAAGGCAACACTTTCGTTTGTACAACTGAAGAAGATCGCAGAATGGATCGGCTGAAATGTTATGAAAACAGCAAAAAATAACCTTAAAAAACAAAAGGAGTTCAGTTGTCGGAAATTTTTTTTGAATGTGAACTGAACGATAACAATGATTGTTCTCAAAAATTATAGACAATATCTTTTGGACTTTGGGGTTCAATCATAAAATCAAAACATTTTCTTTTCACGTAAGAAAATAAAACATTTACTTAATTTTAATATTAATATTTACTTAGTTACCTCTGAGTCGGCATTTCCCGATTCTGGGATTGAACTCACAATTATTATGTCATCAAATTCACAAATCAACCCTTCCTTTTTAGACTCTAGTAATGGATTTAAAACTTTTAAAAAAAGTAACGTTTTCAAATCAACTTGTGGATTAAAAAGGAAATCACTGGTTCCTGAATTTAGTAGTGAGTTCAGTTCCTGGGTCGGGCAATGTGTACACGGTGGAAGGGTTTTTAGTTCGAAATTTCCTGAAGGTTACCCAAAGTCGGTGGGTACAATGATCGAGACGTGATAACAAAGATTAGGACAATAGTCCGCATTTCAATAGCCTCTCATCCCAGAAATTCAGACAGAAATGTTTACTTTTTATTACATTTTTGAAATTCTGACTATGAGTTTTCTAAAGTTATTGATGAAATCTACTAAAAAACTTTTACATTAAAAATTAAAAAATAAATAATAACGACGCACCAAAAACACGAAAACGTGAAAAATCCTTAATCACTGGTTGAATAAAGTTTAGTAAAAAAAAAAAAATTACGTTTTCACACGCATAATTTTATCTTCGTGTTCAGCTTCTGAAACCATTTTCGCGTACAAAATCGTAAATTACATGAATTAGTTTGTTGTACCTCGTAATTATTCAGCGAGCACATTTTAGAAACGGGGTATGTCGAGGATTTGGAAAAAACAATTTGGGAAAAATAAAGAATACATGTGAATTTTCTGACAGGAATTAAACATAAATATTATTAATTATCAATGATACTGCATTTCTGGCGCTGTTTTTCATTTTGATGCAAAGTTTATTTGAACGTTTGGCTTTTTATTAAGTTTATTTTACAAATGAAAAACAAAACGTCTTATTTTGGGGGTTCGAATGCTGAATGTTTATTAGCCATCGTGATTACTACAGTCATAGTTCATTATTTATGGCAAACAAAATGTTCAGAATATAAAGCGATGCGAACATTTTTAGGACGCTAAACTCAAAGATACGATGTACCTCAGTAGAAAAAAAAAGAGAGAATAGAAAAAATAAAAATAAAACCGAAAATTTTAAAGGCGAAAGAGGAAAAATATTTAAAACGATTATTTACTATGATGAATCATTTAAAAAGGTTATTCATCCCTGTTGAATATAGAATCTGAATAATACAGAATCTCCTCTACAGTGAAAACTTGTAGTAATCCGTCCGGTCAATAATCCTCCACCTTCTCTTGGACAAAATTAGAGGCTCATACCTTGTTTCTTGATTAGAAAGGGGTTTCCGGAACTCTCTCTCTTTCTCTCTGGCCTCTGTACTAGTGCTGCCGTGTTTCTCCCGTGATGTGTGCAGTCTGTGGCATTACCTCTTCATTCTGAGGGTACACGGTTGACAGTTTTCTGGTTGCTGTTTCCGACTGGTAGTTAGGAGCCCTAACTCTTGCGTAGCGTCTTGAGCGGCCGCTCTGATCAACAGTTTCATAATACTGGGATATCTGTAGTGCCATGTCGCGCATAGAAAAGTGTCTCTGCATTCACTTCCGGTTGCAGGCTGTGCCAATTTCTCTCTGACCACCTCACGGTCGAAAACCGTCTGCTTCAGACCTTCTCATTTTTACAACCACAATTTCACATGAAAACTAACGACGACCAGAAAAGAAAAACCAAGCCTTAAAAAATCACCTAAACCTTTTAACATTTCATTTTCCAATATCCGTGGCATCAGAACCAACTTCTGCAGTGTGGAATCTTTCCTCATTGCGAACTGCCCGGATATTCTGGCTCTGTGTGAGACCAAGCATGATTCGTCTATCCCCTCCTCTGACCTCTCGATCCCCGGCTACCTTCCCCACCTTAGAAAAGACTCTCAAACCCACATGCATGTCCTTGGAGTTTACGTCAAGGACCATCTCCCGCTGGCTAGAGAGTTGTCTCTTGAATCTCTAGACCATTCGTACATGTGTCTCCGGCTATCTCTTCTCAATGCTGTAAGCTACCTCTTTTTCCTTTATCGCTCACCATCCTCCCAAGTATAATTGAATGCATTTCTGACAAGGCTCTCTCTCTCCATCCGTTTGCTCACATATTCGTGTTTGGCAATTTTAACGCCCATCATACCAAGTGGCTCAAAAACGCTGCTACTGACCCTGCAGGCATTCAAACCCTAAATTTTTCAATTTCTCAATCCCTCACGCAGATAGTCGACTTCCCCACACGTTTCCCCTACAATCGGGACGGTAAGGCTTTTCTTCTCGATCTTTGTTTTACCTCCATCCCACAATCCTGTAGCGCCACGCAGCTCTGCCCTCTTGGCAATTCTGATCATGCTGTTGTGTCTATCAACATCTCCTTCAAATCCACCCCCCCTGCAAAGAACCTCCTACCACTAGAACTTCGTTCTACTATCAACAAGCAGACTAGGACTCGTTCCGGGGTTTTCCTTCGCGATGTTCCCTGGGATGTTATCTTTACGCTCCCCGTTTAAGAATGTGCTTCCGATGTCTCCTCCTGGGTTAAAGCTGGAATAAGGTCAAATCGAGCTCCTCCCTTTGGTTCTTCGCTGCTTGCTCAGCTGCTATTGCCCATAGGAACCACTTCTTCTACCTATATCGAAGTGACATGTCTGGCTGCAATAGACGTCTCTTTGTCTCCGCCCGTAACGAATGTAAGCGTGTCCTCAATGAAACAAAATCACTATTTGATGCTCGAATGAAAGAACGTATTGCATGTCGCAAATTCGGCTCCAAGGATTATTGGTGTCTCTGCAAGAGCGTTCTTAACAATAGCAAACCCTCTATACCTCCTTTGTTCAACCAGTTCAAGGTTCTGACATCTTCTGCCGACAAGGCTGAATGCTTTGCTCGGAAATTCTCATTCAATTCAACGCTCGACTCTTATGGTGTATCCACATCCGATTTCCCCCTTAGAACTGGGGTTCTATTGAGCGAGGTGCACATTACTTCGTCATCAGTATTGAACATTATCTCTAATTTAGACCCCTACAAGACTAGTGGTGGAGAGGGGATACCAGCCATTGTCTTGAAGAAATGTGTGCCTGAACTGGCCCCTGCCATTTCCAAATTATATAACTACTGCTTCAATGAATCTTATTTTCCAGATTGTTGGAAGTCCTCATCCATTGTTCCTGTCTTTAAGAACTCTGGTGACCCTTCTAATTACCGTCCTATCAGTCTCCTACCCTTCTTCAGCAAAGTCTTCGAAGCTTTAATCAACGCCGAAGTGGTTAAGCACCTTATATCCCATGATCTGCTCTCCGACAAGCAATATGGTTTCCGGTTTGCCCGTTCTATAGCTGATGTGCTTACGACCATCACTGAAATTGTTTACCAAGCACTTCATAATAACAGAGAAGCTCGTGCCGTGGCTCTAGATCTCTCCAAAGCGTTTGATAGGGTTTAGCATGCCGGCCTTCTTCGCAAGCTTCAGGGTTATGGAATTTTAGGTCGATTGTTCGACTTAATACAATCATTTCTGTCAAACCGTGTATTGAAGGTCGTTCTCAACAGATTCTGCTCCAGCTCCTATCCCACGAACGCAGGTGTTCCCCAAGGCTCTATCCTAGGCCCTACTCTGTTCCTTATCTTCATCAACGATCTTCCTGACGTCATAGATTCCCAAGTAGGCATCTACGCGGACGCGACTACAATTTAGTCCTGCCTCAAAAACAAATCCAGTGTCGTTGACAAAACTAACCTGGCCGTTCATCTCGAAAAGGACCTCCAATCGGTTGTGAACTGGCGCAGGAATTGGCTGGTTAACTTTAACGCCTCAAAAACAAAACGGCTCTGCATTACTCATCACAGAGAACCATCCCTGACCTCCCCATTAGAATGTCTGACGCTCAACTTCTCGAGAGCTCCTCTTTGCGACTACTCAGCCTCACACTGACTGCTGACCTGAGATGGAACAAATACATTGAGTCAATAGCTTCGTCCACCGCAAGAAAAGTTGGCTCCCTGTGCCGCGCCAGGAAATTTTTCTCGCCGGAGTCGATCCTTCAAATCTACAAATCAACCATTCGCCCTTGCATGGAGTATTGCTGCCATATATGGTCTGGTGCCCCTTCTGTTTGTCTCAAGGTTTTTGATAAGATCCAGAGACGGATATGCAATGTAAATGGCCCTGATCTGGCATCTCGTTTGAGGTCGCTCTCTCACAGACGTGCCGTCACTTCCCTTTGTCTTTTTTTTACAAATACTTTCATGGTAACTGCTCTGATGAGCTGCTTTCGCTGGTTCCCAGACTTCATGAATTTAAGCGTTCTACTAGGCTGGCATCTCACTCACACCTCTTCACTGTCGAAACTGTTAAATGTAGCCGTCTTTTCTACTGCAATAGCTTCATGCCTCGCACCTCTCGTCTGTGGAACTCCCTCCCCTTTTCCTGTTTCCCTGATAGCTATAATCTCCAACTATTCAAATGTAATGTCAATCAACGTCTCCAGATGCCTTGATCTATCCCCTATCCTTCTCTTCATCCTTTCCTCTATCACTCCTATTTGATCTCATTCCAATTCTCTGTAACCTCTTGCATGCTAGTGGCTTCCCGCCTTGCCTGGTGTGAAATGCTTAGAAAAAAAAAAAAAATCAGGCTATTCGCCAAGTGGGAGCTGCTCTCACTGAAAATCATTTGCCACTCCTGCTGTGAAAATGATGCGAACTGTTAGTGAACTAATTTTAATTTCCTAATAATTTATACAATAAACCATTCATCGAACACATTACCAGTGTTTCTCTTTTCATTTGACATTTTCAACAAAAAAAAAAAAAGTATTATATTATCAATCATAAAAAAGAAATTTCATCTTATTTATGAGTTTTTCCAATCTGGGAATCAGTCACTTTTACCCCGAAAAACTCAATGTTAAAATTCACAAATGCCTTTTAGCATTTTGGCCTAAGAGACGCACATTAATGCATTATGTCAAGTCTCTTGATGTCTTCTCCAGTCAATACCTCTCTCTCAGGAAAAGACAATTGAAATTCCTTGGACAAAGAATGAGGAAGTAGGGCTTGGAAAACTTGACCCTCATGGGACATGTTGAGGGCAAGAGACATAGGGAAAGGCAGTGATTTACTTACTTGACAAGATTGTGTGAATGGAGGGGAGGGGCAGAAGCCTTAGCAAAGGGAGAAAAACTGCTAAGGGCCACAAGAGATAGGAAGTTGTGGAGAACCATGATCACTTATGTCCTAAAGTGGTGCAGTACATAGAAGAAATATATTTTTCAGTTCAGTTAAATAGAACCAACAGGGAATGTTTTACTGAACCTTTTGGTGAATTTTATACTGGTGTCAAATAAATTGTTTTATGTCAAGTGAAAATTTGTAAAGGAACTTGGCAAAATTGTGTGTAATGTTCCAAGTACTCTTGACCATTGTTAGTCGCTTTCATGTGAAAAGTGAGAGGTAGCTAGTGTAGCATTTAAGTTATTAAAGGTCTAAAGTTTGACAGGAATATATATATATATATATATATAGTTTTAAGGTATGCTATATTTATGGGTAAAAGTGCTCAATATGTAAAAATATCAAAACCTGTAAAGTTTGTCCGCAGGAGAAAGTAGCTATAATCACTCTCCCAGACCAACACAAATTACTAAATAAATGATCAGAACTTTTTTTTACTATGTTAGTTAAAAATCAAAAACTAAAAATGAATATCTTATCAAATACCACTATAAATAATACAAATATATGAACTATATAAACTCAGATAATATGACATATTTTAGATAAAGCCAATACTTTAATCTAAACAAAACACTGAATATATATATATATATATATATATATATATATATATATATATATATAAATTATAAAATAAACAAAATATCTAAATAAACAAATGAAATAAGTAATATACAAATTAACAAACTATGAATGTCCACATAAACACATGTAAATGTAATAATAATGATCAAAAACAAATAATTAAGTAACCAATAATAAATAATGAGTAAAAAGTTAACAAACAACATTATAAAATAGTTGCAACTTTTTTCAGATCCACAATTTCTATTCAATTGCCTCTAGAATAATTTGAAACGTAAAAGTTACCACCCACCCAATAATCAACAGATAATACAATAGACCTACCCATAATGCACCACTTACCAGCATATATAAATAGTTGAACCAAAACACAAAACAGAGGGTCTGAAGGATGTGTTGAAGCATGAAACAGACACGCTTGGTGTTGACCAAAATGCCCCCCCCCCACACACACATATATATAGATAGATGAAAAAAAGACAAAAGGAAAAACTATTCTTAGCCAATGTGTTTTGTTCTCTGAAAGACTTTATAAAGGTAAATGTAAGACTTTATTTTGTTGCATATGTTTATATATAAGAGAAAGGATGGCATTGCTCTATCAAGCCTTTTAAATTTGAGAACGTTCATGAATATTCATTAGATGATTGAAAAGTCAGTTAAAACATGTGGAGGACACAAATTGCCATAATTCAAAGTATGGTAAGACAAAAGTAATATTCGAGAATTTTACATATATATGTGTGTGTGTATATAGGCTACTCTTCCTACAAAAGGTCATAGTCACCACTCTTCTTGCAAAAGGTCATAGTCACCGTTCTTCTTACTATAGGTCATAGTCACTGCCCACGTGTATAAAAGAGATGGGAACAATGGAATTGACCAATCTTAAGCATCTAGGGATCAATTTATCATCATGAAACTTTTAGTAACATGTGTACTTGCCAGTTTTTTAAATAAAAAAAATGTAAAGCTTAAAATGGGAGGCTCTAGGAAAAGGCAGTCAATAATAAAATGGCTTGAGTTAATTCAGAAACCTTTGACTTTGCATGTCCTGAAAGCAGATATGTACAGGATTTTCCAACTCATTGTAGGCGGTTAATTCAACAATGAGTTGGAAAATCCTGTACATATCTTCTTTCAGCCATAATGACAAGCCATAAAAAAAAACAAATCAATCATATCCCTTTAACTAACAATTAGCCTATGACTCCCTTTCTCCAAAGCGAAAAGGCTAGAGAACTAAAAACTCGCTGACAGCTAAAAGTGTATAGTTGACATGATTATCCTTCTTTTTTCACCTGTAAACTGTTAAGAATGGCATTTTCGAAAATGTATGATCTGTCTCAATATCAGAATCATGCTGGTTTTTCTGAACATCTTAAATAGTAATATTGTTTACTAACATAGAGGTATATCTACTTAAAATTTTACCACAGTTATTGGAAGTTTATTTTCAATATTAATTTTAACTATGATTAACTAGTAATGCCGATATATACACTCAACATTGAACACGAGCAATAAGAACGGAATGGGTTTGTGTTAGGGCAGGGGAAGTGATAAAATTATGCTACAGACAGTTTTTAAAACATTTTTCTCCTAAAGCTTGATTTCACTATGCCATAACTGCATAATTATTTTATGAATAATTTTGAAAAATTGTTTGACAATTTCAAACTCAATCACAGATGAAATGTTGCAAGCCTCTTGCTATTTTCATGGAAATGTTCAGATGAACCACATTCTTTAGTTCCACAATTTATAACCTTCATGGTCAAGATCTGCCATGCAAGACACATTGTAGCAAACCACTCTCATTTCCTTCACAGTCCAGTGGTGAGATGCACGAATTGCTGCTTTATTGGACTGACTCCTTAGAGGATGATCCCCCAATCACAATAATCTTAACCTGTTCAAGTCTAAGGTTAACCGTTATCTTCCACATATATCTGCATAAACTGTGCCTCTTACTCAGTAAACCTCTACCTCGATTGGCTCTCGGGCCTTGTACATCATTGTAAAAAAAAAAAATTAAATAAATAAATAAAAGAAGAATCCAAGGGCCCATTTTTTTTTAGAATAAAACAATTGACCTTACAAGACAGAGAGAGAAAAACTATTTTCATGTTTTCAACAAGGTTTTCTTCAGTTGGAAAAGTTAGTGTTATTATCAAGTGAGCAATTTTTTTCCTCTTTACAGCCATATCACCAAAGTTAAGCTGTGTAGAGCCATGTCAGTAACTAGATGGGTGACCACTTAGGAATACCAGGTGCTGCAAGCTTGGATGTGCAGGTGGTATAATAAATAATGGCTTGGAATTGGAAATCAGGATCCGAGTTTCAATTTCAGTCGGGTTCACTATATTCCCTTATGTGCAAATACACTTGGGAAAGGTATCTAGCCCCCATCTATGGGTTAATTAGTAGGACTTGTATCATTATTGTTTTCAAAAAATTCTAAAAATGTTCTGGCTTTAAATAAGCTGCAAATGGTTGACAAGCCATAAAAAAAAAACAAATCAATCATATCCCTTTAACTATCAATTAGCCTATGACCTCAGACAATTTACAGCCAAGACTTTCATGCTCAAAGACCTTTCTTCTCACATATAAAGAACCAATTGGAGAAGAGCAGTCCACAAAAAAACAACATCCTTCAAAAGGACCAGAAAAACAAATGGAAGAGATGAAGAAAGCCCAAAGAAAAGCCAGAGCTCTCTCTCCCGTGAACCCTCCTACCCTGTTATGGGGTGGCTTCGGACATCTCTTCAGATCCAACATAGGACTCATTTAACACGGAAAGAAATGTCGATGAGCACCCCAATACTTGGCAATGAGTTCCACCAATGATGACGATGAGCCTACCAAATTTTAAGTATTCATTCAATTTCAGTCAGTCTGAAAAAGACCTCTAATATCCATATGATCTAGTTCCTTCCCCCTCACACAATATTATTCACCTAGACAAACAATTTTTTAAAATAATTTCACTCCAAGCAATCTGATAATGCTACTAAGGTACCAGAAGTTGCTGAAAGAGAATTAGAAGACTTTAGTGAGAAGAAATGACAGTAAAAGAACAGAGTTTGAGAAGAGAAAAGATGGTGATTGACATTGCATTTAAATTTTTGAAGATTGCAGGTAACAGAGAAGCAAGAAACCAGAAGAGAGTTCAGCATGCAAGAAAAGAAACTATTAGAATAGAACTTATAGTTGCATCTAGATATTTCAACAGTAAAAGAATGAGACCTATTTGCCAACCTAGTAGTACATTTAAATTCATGGAGTCAAGGTACAAAGTATGAGAGCTCATTAGAACAATTGCTAGAAAATTATAGAAAAGACAGTGGGAAGCCACATCACAGCAGTTGAGATGCCAGGTTAGGACTGATAACATTACAGACCCTTCTTTAGATTTTGTCAAGAACCTAGAGTTATATAGCAGGAGCGCCAAACCAGATATGGCAGCAATATTCAATGGGTAGATTTATAAATCTGCCAGATTGATTCTGGCAAGAAAAATTGTCTGCCATGACACGGTGAACCAACTTTACGAGTAACAGACCTAGTAATCAATTCAATATAATTACTTCACTTCATGTCAGTGGAAAATGTGAGCTGGCACAATGAAGTTCCTCTCCTGGAAGCTAGCATCAGTCATGCTGATGGAAGACAAAAATGGTTCTCTATGAAGATTAAAATATAACGGTTTTGTTAAAATTTACAACCCATTTCTTGCCCCAGTTAACAACTGATTGGAGCTTATTTTTGAGAGCAGCTGAAAGTTTTATTTTGTTGAATCTATTGGATTTACTACTGAGACAGGACTAAATAACTGCATCATCAACATGAATAACAAGTTGGGAACTGATGACATCAGTAAGGTTGTTGATGAAAATAAGACACAATTTAGGTTCAAAGATACTACTCTGGGGGACTTTCTTCCTTAATGCAAAAGTCCTTAGAAGAATGGCCATGCAAGATAACTTTCATTGCACGATTTGTTAAGAATAATTGAAATTACGTCAAATATATGGCCAGAAAAAGCATAGCCCTTGAGCTTGTGAAGAAGGCCAGCCTGACAAACCCTGTAAAATGCCTTTGAGATATGTAAAACCACACCCCGATCCTTACCACTCTTATCTAAAGCTTGATACACAACTGTTAACACATCGGCAATTGACCTTGTGAAACAAAGGACATATAGTTTATCTGAAAGAAGACCATGTGAAGTGAGGTGCTTAATAAATTCAAAGTTGATTAGAGATTTTCATACTTTGCCAAAAAGAGGTAAAAGGCAAAGATGATAATTTGAGAAGTTAGAAGGTTCGCCAGAGTTCTTAAAGACAAGAACTACAGAAGTGGATTCTGAAGAAGTGGGAAAGCAAGGAGCAGCAGAGAATTTATTGTAGAGTTTACAATGACAAAAAAAATAAAAAATAATAAATAAATTGATTAATTAAATAAATCTAACAACAGAATTCCAGCAAATATTTTGCTTACTTTTCCATTCAAACTTATGCAAATCCACATTTTGCAAACAACATGTATTTTTCTTACCTTTGATGTCTTTCATTCTTATATACAAAAACATTATTGCAAGACTGATTGCTACAATATATACACACTGAGGCATATTTCCTTTCTATGTATCACACACAACTTTATGTGAAAAAAAAGAACATATTTATGTATTTACTAGAGTTACCCAATAAATGATGGCGCTTTAATATTGAGAGTATATTTTTGCCATTCTGAGGAATATAAGGTTTTACCATTTTTTGGTCATCCATACTTTAGCTTCCCCATGAAAAGCATGTAAATGCCAGTTTCCCTCACATATAAAGAAAACCTTAAGAAAAACTAAAAACATAGCGTGAAATGTTTAATGTGTTACAAAGTAACTAAGCCTAGAATGTTAGTGTCCTGACCCAGAGGTCTCAGTTTGAATTTCACTATGGTTGATTTGTCAAGCAGATGACTTCTTCATGATATCAGCCTGGGGAAACAATCCCAGCAAGTGACAATGTTGGAAAGTGCCTGAAAAATATATACAACGAGCTTGACACAATACTTGTGATTGAAATTGGGTTGATGAAATTATTTGGAAGTTGTTGATGGTTGTGCAAGCACAAAGTCACAAGTCATTGTCACTGAGGATTTGAGTGTATGGGCCTAGTTCAAAGTCTTAGTTGAAAAGAAGATTGGAATTAAGAGGTATGTGGTTCTACAGAAGGATGTTGAGAATTCCATGGACGGAGTAGTGCATAGACACAGTGTTGCCAGATTGGCTTTTTTATGCCAAATTTCTGAAATCTGGCTTTTTTCAAGTTGGTTTGGTATCAGAGAAATGATTTAGGTTTTTCTTGTTTTTTTTTTGTTTTTTTTTACATGATAAAATATATAATAAACAGTATATTACAGCTGAACTACTTACATTATTCGAACATTCCAATGATCTGAAGAAGGCTGGAGTATACAATGGCCGAAATGTTGTAATAAATATGGCGACAAAGATGAGGACAATAAAAAAAATAGTGTACATAATATCTCATCTCAGATAGACATATTACAGCTGCTATGCTACAATTTTTTCCTTTTTTTTATCCACAGTGATGTGCCTAAATTATGGGAGATTTTATCATCCTTTAATCCATGCCTTTTTATCATGATATCCTTAATCCAGAATGGGAAGGGATCCCAGAAAGGAGTAATGATTCTTTTGCAAACCTATGCCAATGTCAGCAACCAATTAAAAAGAAGAAATCTCTCTTTCATAATTGTCTGTCATATAAATAAATAAACTAATGACTTTTTTTTTTTTTTTTTGGTCTTTTACAAGCTTGACACTCTTCTCTGATGTTTTTTTCATAAGTTAATATTAAGTTCTTTAAATGAAAAAAAAAAGTCTTACAGATAGTCATACTAAAAAAAATGGATAAATAAGACAGTTATTATTTTATCTTTAGATTTAATAAGTTAGGTAAAAAAAAAAAAAAACTTTTCAGTTGAAAAATTTAAATTTCATGAAATTTATCTAAAAATGTTTTAAATCATAAAGTATTATTAAAATTTTAAAAAGAAAACACTAAAAAAAAAAGCAAGTTTTTCCAGTGAATCAGACTTGTTTGATTATTGTTACCTAAATAAAATTTCTGAATTTACAGCTAAAAAAATAATCACTATACAAATGTTTAAAATTGGAAGAAATAACAAAGTGGTTTCATTATAAAACACCTAAAATCTCAATATATTAATAAATAAATGTCATGTTTATTTGATTTTTTTCTGACTTTATATAATTTTAATTTGGCCTTTTCTGGCCTTTTTTTTTACATATTATTTGGCTTTAAATAAAAATTTTAGTCTGGAAGCTCTGTATAGGCAATGAAAAAGTTTTAAGGAAACAAAAATGTCACTTATGCTCAAACTCAAAAAGAGACAACTTAAATTTATTGTACACATAATAAGGAATGAGCGCTTGGAGAATTTGATATTCATAGGATATAGTGAAGTCAAAAGGAACTGGGTGAGGCAGAGGATCACCTACCTGACCAATTTGTGTGAATAGACAGTAGACCAGGGGGTGAGAAAGATAACAAAAAGACAAACATTATTAAATGCTACAAGAGACAGGAAGTTGTGGAGAATCGTGTTCAGCCACATCCTAAAGGATATTTTTTTATAGTGTATGTATTTTTTTTTTATAATTTGTTCTCAGTAAGCTAGTGCATGTTGTAATTCTATCAAGATATAGCAAGTGAAAATTTCAGATTGAACAATTTTTATAACATACTCTAACATTTATGGTTTTTCTATGGAGACTAGACATTACCTGATGTCTGCAGCTATCTTCAATAAACTACAAAGCATTTTTTTTTTTTTTTACATTTTTGGTCGTGGGTATGGTAGGTGTCTTTCATAAAGTGTACAAGTCAAAGAAACAAATTTTGACCAGTGTTTCTTTTAAAAGAAGATTAGCCAACACAGATTTGGGTTAAAAACAAAATTAGGTCCAGTGCCATTATCATCATCATTATTCAACAGCAGTTGGGATCATTGAACCAATGCGAATGATCGTTTCTTTAGCTGTAAAGTATGTGCTATGCTAGGGCTAGATAAGTGCCATACATCCTACACACTTGTGTGATCATGTAACTTTCAATTCAGGATTAACCAGGCAGAAGATTTCCCACAGTAGGCTGCCATTTCATTCTGTGATAGACTGGATGCCAACCAAGGCTATAAGGTCCAGTCTGTCTTGCTATTCATTCAGTCACTGGCGGGAAAGAAGAGATAGATTTATACCTTTCTCAAGATGTAAGTGAATGTAACGAACCTGACAGGAATTCGAACTCGCCTCTCTGATTCGTCATCACAAGCCATTAATTACACCACTTTGCACATAAAAAAGAATTGATCTTTGTGGCCAAGTTGGTTAAGGCGTGCCAGGCTAAACAGTAGCTCCTTCTTCCCTGAGGAAGGCAGGTTTGATTCCTGCTAAAGTGCACAACTAACATTTGCATACGAGACTTACTTCTCGTTCCTCACACTCCCCCCTGATCTCATGATCACATAGATGACAGGGTGAGGGAGAACACCTTCGACAAACACTCCTTTGTAGAGGTGGTGGGGATGCTTCCGGTGACAGTATTGCCACATCTATGTTCTGCTTGTCCTTGGCATTTTCGGTGTCATCACTACCTTCCTCATCATCTGAATCTGTACTCTCTGATACAGAGGGCAGGCCATCTGACTGCATTGTGCAAAACATTGTTGTCTCTGAATCACTATCAGAAAACCTATCTTCACTGTGATGCTCTTCTGATGCGCTTAACTCTTATCGTGGACAAAGATTTTTCACATGGTGTGGCACACGATTGGCCCAGACTGTTTGGAAGCTAATAACTCCATCAACTTCTCCTCTATGTGGATTCCTTGATTTGCTGACACGCTTCGCCTTCTCAAACCATTCAACAATAGACGGACCAGTGGGGAAGCCATCAAATTCTGGTATTAATTTCAAATCAATCCGGTCCATAATTGTCAAAGTACCGCCGAAATAGCTTGTGCGTAATTCAGTTCGCCCGTCGTTTGCGATGACTGAAATAGATTAAAGTGCTTGATTTCATCCTGTCCTCCGGTTTACCAACTGAGCTGTTGCTAGTGACCTCCTATTCTCTCATTCTCGTTAGCACATACGCCGTCACGCCAACAATACGTTCTGTCCTGTCGTCCTCACAGACTCGCTATTTATGCCCATGTCAGGGGCAACTAATATTTGCATACGAGACTTACTTTTCGTTCCTCACAGTGATAAACATAATTTTACTTAAACTTTGTTCAGCACAAGTTTATATTATTGGGTGGTAAGAAAAGTAGGCAGATTGTGTTAGGTCAATCTTTTAAGGAAGGGAGAGTCATGCTATTTGAAAATATGGTATTTATGTCAGTTTGATTACCAACCATTATCGCAACCACCCAGTAAAGGTCGCTTATATTTATTTCTGCAAATGCATTTGATAAAGTGCACAACAAAGAACTAGGAACTGCTAGGTAATCTAGAATCTATACTGGCTGCAAACCACCTGCATACAGATAGAAAATGAAGTCAGTAAATATGCAAAAATAGAAATGGGTGTAAGACAAGGTTGTGCCTTCTCACCAGACTTATTCAATCCTTAACGTGAGGTGAAAATTTTTATTGCTGGTAATTTTTTTTTTTTTTAAATGTATTGCTGGCAATATTTTTTTTCTTTCAAATCTATTTCTGGTAATATTAAATAAAAGAAATTAAATGAATGAACACATTTATTTATCTATTTTGAGAATCCTGACAGATGTTTGCATGTGAACAGAAAGTGTAATCCTGTCTGTGTCCGAAATATCAGTGATATTGTTTCATTGTTTATGCCCAGGTAAAAAAAGAAATTGCCATTTCCAACAATGTCTAAAGAGACAAGCATTTACTGACACTGAAGATTGGCAAAACATAATTTTAGCATCTTTTAGCACAATGTTTAATGGATGTCATTTATCAGTTATCTCCTGATAATTCCTCTCTCCAAGTTCTCCACTATCTTAACCTGGTATTGAACTCGCAACTTTCTGGGTCCTGTCACTGGATCTAACCAACGCCTTTATCCACTGTGCCATGTGTCCTTGAGGACACATGGTACAGTTGATAAAGGCGATAAAATGGCACAGTGGATAAAGGCGTTGGTTAGATCCAAAGAGTGTGAGTTCAATACCCGGTTAAGGCAGTGGAGAACTTGGAGAGGGGAATTAACAGGAGATAACTGACAACTGACATTCATTAAACATGGCATGTGGAACTAGAACAGTCTATCCCAGTGAGCGAAATTCCAACCACCTGAAGAAGGCCGGAGCGTACAATGGTCAAAACGTTGTAATAAATATGACGACGAAGATGAGCACAATAGTCCGAATAATGTAAATAGTGTACATAATACCTCATCTCAGAAATATAGACAGATAAAGAAAAAAAATTGTAAATTAATTTTTGAGGCTGTGTAAAATTAGAATTTGAAATTATTATTTCTCAGTGGTGCCACCAATATCTTGTAAAATGAAATATTTGAAAAGAATATTCTCCAAGAATATTATTGAAAATTTTCCAGAAAATCTGATGGAAGATTTGGGTTTCTAAGTCCTTCAAGTCTTTATAATAGACCTGAAGGACTTAGATTAAGCTCTTAAAATATATATATATATATATATATATATATATATATATATAGATAGATATATAGATATAAATGAGAGATAGAGACAGATAGAAAAATGAGAGCTATAGATATAAAAATGAATGAAACATAAAAGTAACTGAGAAAGAGATAGGTAAAAAACAAAAGTGACTGAGAAAAATGATTGAAATAAATAGATACATAGAAAAATGACAGAAAAATAGAAAAATGACTGAATTAGATAGATAGATAGAAAAATGACTGAATTAGATAGATAGATAGATAGAAAAATAGAAAAATCACTGAATTAGATAGAAAAATAGAAAAATGACTGAATTAGATAGATAGAAAAATAGAAAAATGACTGAATTAGATAGATAGAAAAATAGAAAAATGACTGAATTAGATAGATAGAAAAATAGAAAAATGACTGAATTAGATAGATAGAAAAATGACTGAATTAGATAGATAGATAGATAGATAAATGACTGAATTAGATACATAGATAGATAGATAGATAAATGACTGAATTAGATACATAGATAGATAGATAGATAGATAGATAAATGACTGAATTAGATACATACATAGATAGATAGATAAATGACTGAATTAGATAGATAGATAGATAGATAAATGACTGAATTAGATAGATAGATAGATAAATGACTGAATTAGATACATAGATAGATAAATGACTGAATTAGATAGATAGATAGAAAAATAGAAAAATGACTGAATTAGATAGATATATATATATATAGATAGATAGATAAAAAAATGACTGAATTAGATAGAAAAATGACTGAAATAGATAGATAGATACATAGATAGAAAAATGACTGAATTAGATAGATAGATAGATACATAGATAGAAAAATTACTAAATTAGATAGATAGATAGATACATAGATAGAAAAATGACTGAAATAGATAGATAGAAAAATGACTGAATTAGATACATAGAAAAATAGAAAATGACTGAGATAGATAGAAAAATAGAAAAATGACTGAAATAGATAGATAGATAGATAGATAGATAGATAGAAAATGACTGAAATGGGTAGATAGATAGAAACTGGACTTATGATAGAGATAGGCAGATAGAAACATCACGTTAAAAATGATTGTAATAGAAAAATGACTGATAACTGAATAATACGTGTCTTTTTTATCAATTGTTTTTTGTAGAGTGAAATATGACAAAATATTTTTAGGAGTAAAGAAAAACTCACAAAACATGCATTTTGTAAACTAAACACTAAAAAAAGAAAGAGACATTCAAATAAAACTGAAAATAAAATTAAATATTAATAATCGACTATTTTAAACCCCGAACCCATTTCGATTTTTTATGATTTTAATGATGGTTTGGTTGAAGTGTTTTTTAAAAGTTTATATTGAAATTGACAGTTCAATAATTCATATAAAAATAAACATTTAAAACAAAAAAAAATGTCATAAAAAACTCGATTAATTAATTAATTTGTTATTTTATCATCAACCTTTTCGATTTTTGAGATTTTAAAATTAAATGCAATTTAAAATAGGCAGGTAGAAATTTCTGTTATTTTTCAAATTTAAATGTCTTTTTTAAAAATTAGTGTTATGTAGTAAAACTGTTTTCTTTTAAAAATGTTCGTTAAATAAAAACGTGATCAAAATATCGATGTGTAAATTATTCATTATTTCACCATTTAAAAGGAAATCTCTGTTTTTTGTCTTCTGGGGTGGAGGTTGTTTTGATATAAATTAAAAATCATTTAATTAATAAATAGATAACATAAAAAAAGAAAAAAAAATATGTTTATCATAGTTTGTTTTAAAGAAAAAAAGTGATCAATAGTCCACGAACCATGCAATTTTATCTCGAAGATTTCATATTTTTCAATTTTTGTTGTCAATAAAAAAAATAGATTTATTTACCCTGTATTTATTTATTTATTTTTATAGATAAACAAAAAAATCCAGAATTAGTTAAAATACGATAAAAAATAAAAGAAGATGGAAAAGCCGTTTAAAAACAAATAAAAAAAAACGTTGTTTTTAATAATTCTCTTTATTTCAAAATCTTTATCTCGCCTTTTTATTTGTTAAAATGACGACAAAGAAAGAAACTATCCTTTGGAGTTGGACTTACAAACAATAATTTTGCCAAAATCGAAGAGAAAAAGAAAGAAATAACACAAAATTACATGAAAAAAAATAATCGATCAGTCCGGCGGACAGATGATCATGTTTCATTTCGCTTCGTATGAATGAATGAAATAGAAATCCAAATAAACTTTCAAGCGAAATTAAACCTTAACAGGTGGATTAAAAAAAAAAGAAAAGAAAAATAATCTTACCTGTTATTGTAATGCTATTTATGAGTATAATAATAATTATTATTATTATTTAACGTTTGTTGAAGTGCAGAATCTTGGTCTGGTTGTTGAGCAACTGAGCAACGCTTTGACGTATCCAACAAGAATAACATCATCTTAGGAAGTTCCATTCACGCATCTTGTCAGACATGCGTACATAACAAGATCAATGAACGGCAGGCAGCTGGCAAGTATGGATGGCCAAAAGAGAAGTGATAATCTCGGAACTATTATAAGGCGCATTAGGGAATATAGTGCCTATATATTCACAAATACAAGCCGCAAACCAGAAAAAATATTAGAAGCATTTAAAAAAAAGTAAACATAAACAACAAGAAATTTCCGTCGTTTTTTAATCAAACTTCCCCACCAAAAACGCAACACGTAAAGTAAAGGGTTAATGCATTTAAAAATGAAAAAAAAAAAAACTTTCTTGAAACTTTTATTTTAGTTTTAATTCCAAACAAAGAGAAATTTAATATTTCCAATAAGCCAAACAGTTTGCTGTATTTCAAACCGAATTTAGTTTGAGTAGAATATTTTTAATCATTAAATCAGCCATATTGACAAATCTGTCAACATAATATAATTCTATTTATTAAAAATTATTTCAAAAATAAAATATATTCTTCTGAAACTTTATTTAAATAAATTAATTTTATTTAAATAAAGTTTCAGAAGAATATATTTTATTTTTGAAATAATTTTCTTAATGATCTAAAGTTTAATTAATCTGAATTAAAGCAAATGTTAGTTGTTTTTGTATAAAATATCGGAGAAAAGCTTTTTTAAGACGGAAGTGGGAATATTTGTGAAGTGTTGACACATCTATTGATAACCTGATGTTTGCGAGATTTAAGGGGAAAATACCTGTAGTAAAATCACATGACGAATACAATGTCAACGCCTGTTTTAGTTAATTATTGACGACCCAGTAATCTAAAAAATATTTTAAGCATTCTAATATTTTATTAAATTTTAGATACTTTCGTTTTATAGTGTTATTTATGAAGTCTATTGCTGAGGAAAAGTGAGAAAATTACCAATAAATCTTAAATTCACTATGGTTACCGCTCTCGTTTTCTCATAATGTCTTTTATGGCCGTCCGTATATACAAAAATCAGTACACATAAACAATTGATTCTTTTTAAGACACTGGGGTCGCTGAATTGTAGTATGCGTTTCCATTTATGATTAGTAAATATAATTTTTATTTAGTATCACTTTACAGCTACAAATTACTACAGAATTTTAAAAGTTTATAAATTAATTCAAATTTTTAAAAATGAAAACAATTCTTGAATAATCAAAAAAAGTTTTTTTTTACTTAAGACAATGATGTCTATATTTTATTTTTAAAAGCAATTAAAGCATTTCTACTTAAATAATGTCTTAATTTTACTGCATTTTTTATTTTACGGTTCAGAGCAGATTTTTCATAATTGGCGTCCTGTTTGACTCTCAAAATTTGATGAATTAAATTTTCCTAGCTAAAAAAAAAAACAAAAAAAAACAAAAAAAAAAACAAAACAAAAAAAGCAGTTAGGCACAGTGGAGTAATGGACAGGGTTATATAGCCTTCGATCTCAACCGCAGATAGAAATAGCAAACTACTGCTGGAAAAAAAACTGCCTCGTCAGTCATGTCAATCATGTATCGAAAGATACATGTTCGTCTAAGCGTGTATCACGCATGACACATAACTGACTGAGCGCTAAAAAAATAATTTCTTGAAATTTTATAAAAATCTAATATATATATATATATATATATATATATATGAGTGTGTTTCATGGCGTTTTCCCACAAGTGGGCAAAACTCAGATCTCTGTGAGAGATCACATTAAAATGTGTTCGCTGAAATGCAAACTGAAAAAAAGAACGAGGCAAGAAGTCGCCCAGTATTTATAGTGTAAGGAGAGCGTGACCTAGTGACATTACGAAATTGAGGAGGAGCTAACTCCGACAATATATATATATATATATATATATATATATATATATATATATATATATACACCAAGATTTTTCTCTAAAAGAAACGTTTCTAAAATACTTTCATTCATTTCATTAATTGAAATCCGACAATTTTCTGATTTGGTAAGAATTTCCAAATGAATGTTTTTTTTTTTTTTTTTTTTTTTTTTTTTTTTTTACCGCATAAACACGCTCAGATTACCCATACGAATCTATTGACAGCCAGAGGAAAAAGATTTTAACTAAACTTCCGGAAATTCGAACAAAATTTAAAAAAAAAATGTTTTATATTAAAAAAAAAATCCTTTCATCTTAATACTAGCACAATGATTCTGACGATAAAACATTGTTTTTATTCAGTTTTGTGCACTTTTTTCCAACATGTATGCTTATTTTTCAGAGAAACTTTGTTGGAGATACTGATACTTATCATTACTTCTAAATTAGACGTTACATTTGATGTATATTTTATATATCTTATTACTTTAAACGTTACACACACAAAATGTGTGTGCATATATATATATATATATATATATATATATATATATATATATGACATAACGATATATAATTTTGTATAATTTTATATATCGACAAACAGTATTTAGAAAAATAGTATGACAAATTGGAAAAAGATTTTGTGAGGCGTGTGAGATCCTCCCAGTTTAAACGTGTCATAAAAACCTTTTTTTCCAATTTGTCATACTATATATATATATATATATATATATATATATATATATATATATATATGTGTGTGGGAAAATGCATGACAAAGTTGAAAAAAAGTTTCGTGTGACTTTAGGACTTCATTGAACGAAAATTGTTATGTTGGTGCGATTACACATGCGCTTAATTATATATATATATATATATATATATAAAAGAGAGAGAGTTTTGCTTTGGTTGTTTTGTCGGCGACAGCAGCTGGTTGATTGATGACGAAAGAAGATTCGTCGGTTAGGACGAATCCCTAAACAGGAACGAGTCGGTGTAGTTATACGACTATTGCGCCGAAGCGTAGCACTTGACGAAGGCGAAGTCCCTAAACAGGGCCGAGTCAGAGTAGTGATATGACTTCCAGAGCGGATCAACCACGTAGGCGGTATCGCGCCGAAATGTAGGATTTGACGAAGGCGAAGTCCCTAAACAGGGCCGAGTCAGAATAGTGACACGACTTCCAGGGTGGATCAACCACGTAGGCGGGATCGCGCCGAAGTGTAACACTTGTTAGATATCCGACACTGTGACACCAGATGGTCTGTCAGGAATGGTGAAATGTTGCAAGAGCCAGGGTGCAAATTTACCGCGGATGACCTTGCTATTAAGACACTCTCTAAATATTTTCGTCTAAGTGAATTGTTTCCTCCTTTGATCAGAGTAGCATTTTTATGTCAAAATTGTGGTCAGTCTCGTTACGGTGAGCAACTAATTCATTTGATGTATTGTTTTGTAAAATGTCCCTTTTGTGTTCATTTTGTCCGATGAAGTCCAAAATGACGAAACACGTTACATGAAAACTTATTCCATATATATATATATATATATATGTGTGTGTGTGTGTGTGTGTGTGTGTGTGTGTGTGTGTGTGTGTGTTTCTTATAGCGTAGATACTTAGCGTGAATCACATTTTGATTAATGTAGATTTTGTTGAAATAAAATTATTATTCTGATGACACCATTTCCGAAACATGTCAAAATACAATTTTTCAAAATTATTTCACTTTCTTTTCATCCCCTATATATATATATATATATATATATATATATATATAGAATGTTATTCGCAGCTGTATCACTGCGATTAGACATCCGAATACCTCAAGCCAGGACCGAAACACGACCGATTTGGTGTCAGTAGGATTTTTTACAACTAAGCTATCATCACTCAGCAGAAAGAAACAGCTAATTCTAGCGTATTGTTTTTACGAATGTAAACAAACGCCAATCAGTCAGAGTGCTCAAATTCATTTTACTGAAGAGCTTTGCATTAGCGCAGGTGGCTGTTGTTTATAGAATTAGACTATCTTTTAACAATACTCAATTGAAATATATTTTCAAGAGCTTAATTATATATATATATATATATATATATATATAGAGAGAGAGAGAGAGAGAGAGAATTAATATAAGTAAAAGTTTGTCACTTAGTTGATATGTTACCTTCTCCATCCTGGCTCCAGAGTTTTCTAGACGGACCCGTCCATCCACTCCTCAGGGGATATCAGCTTCAGGGGTCACCAGACTACTTATATTTCTCTATTTTTCTTTTTTCATGCACTCATCATTGGTGTAAGTTTTTCTGTATTGTTTGTGTATTCGTTTGCGCGCGTGCGGCCATGAGTTCGTCTGTGAAGATGTGCGTTCGCGCGCGTGTACCCGTCTGCGTGGATGTGCGTACGTGGAGGGTGTTGTGATCATTTGTTCTTTTCTTCGTTTTTTCCCACTTTACACTCACTCCTTAGCCTTTTCTCTCCCCACCCCCGTTCCGCTTTTCTTTCAATTGTAGCCATTTCTAGCCAGTTATTTCCGGTATGTGCTCTGGACATGCCACCGGTTTTAGTTTTTGAGCGTTCTAGTCTTTGGGGCTAGGAAAGTTGTATTTAATTTCTTACATAAATAATTGATATTAATGCTAAAATGATATATATTTAAATTAGGCTATTATTTCATTTTCTTATTTGGTTTTGTGGTATCTTAAGTATTAATTGTAGGTTAGGTTTATAATTAATTTTTTATTTGTTATTGTTTGAATTTATGCCTGTATTTAAACGCTTGTGAATACGCACACATTCATACATATACATATATAGGTATACACATGTGCACATATATACATATTAAACGCGCGTACACAGGCACATGTACATCTCTGTCTGTGCTTTGTTATTAATGAACTAATGCTTAAATGGTAAAGTTATTTTTTCTATTTTTAGGGTATTTTAATTGCCAACAATTGGATTAGATGTTTTCAACTTTTTATAGTAGTTGATAAATATTAGGTGTGTGTTAGGTTTACTGAATAATATTTATCGGCGAATTATGTTTTTAATTGCTTTTTCATCCTATTTGTAATTGGGTGTATCTGGTTTCGGTAGAATAAGTTACTGGAGCGTTTATTTTTGTTTGCGTCAGTGAGGTGTCTTTGTTATTTTTTTTTTTTTTTCAAAATTTTGTTAAGGCTAATTTTATCGTTGCAGCGCAACCGTCATGGAGATTTTCGGTGTTCTTTCATCACTCATGCACACCACATGAACAACCCAGCGAAGTCACGATTGCATTAGAAATATCTCTATGTCTTCAATTTGAAAATAGATTAATATATTTTTTTTTATTTCGGATTATAGCTGTAGATTGTACGAAGGCACCACTAATAAAAGTTTTCAAGCTGGCAAAATATAGTTTCGGTAGGGGTCCAAGGTTCGGAGCTATATCAAAGATTTGTAATTACTACAGCTGGTAGTGGACCCCCTTGAAGGAGGTCATGATATAAAATGGCCTGTGCGACCAAATAAGGATAGTCACAGGAGGCTTACCAACATTTAAAAATAATGACATGATTTTGACAGGTCAACAAGAGGACAACAAAACGCCAGACTTAAATTCAATACAAAATTTATTTACATAATATACAAAAAAAAAAAAGTAGTGTTACGGTTAAATGTAAATAGACTTGTTATAGGCAAGGTGGAGTAATGGATAGCGGCTCGGATTGAGGAATCGGAGAGCCGAGTTCGAATTCCTGTCGAATACCCTTGGGTAAGGTATCTACCATGTTCTCACCATCAGCTATGGGTAAATAGCAGTACAGATCGGGTTCTTTAGCCTTGGATGGCAACTGGTCTACGAAAGAAATGGCAACCTACTGCGGGAAAAATCTGCCTCATCAGTCATGTATCGAAAGATACATAATCATCTAAGCGTGTATCACGCATGACACATAACTGACCGATATTGTATAGAAGAAAGTGGTGTGGTGCAACGAAGAAAAAGGACAAAGGTCTTGAAGAAATACTGCGTCCGCCGTGATCACGTGATCGGAGTAGCGAAGGGCTACGATAAGCTATATATTTATTGAAATGATACATTTTCCAAAATTTGTAAAGAACAACATATATATATATATGTGTGTGTGTGTGTGTGTATTATATTATACATATATATATATATATTATATATATATATATGTATATATATTAAGACATTTTTATGTTTATACATTCTTTTTTATAGATACAAATATTTAAGTAAATGCTCTGTTTATAATAAACAGTATTAACAACATTAATAACAAATGTAAACAAATGACGTCACCCATTATAAAATTTACATTTGGATACGCATCGAGCAGGTATGAACGTACGTGAGAAAATCATGGAAAATTGTAGTTTAAAAACAGTAATATCGACCTTGCTAACCAAAACGCTCCTCTGTGGCGAAATCGGTAAAAGCACGTCTGACTATATGACGTTCCGTATAGGATACAGGTTCGATTCCTGTTGGAGGACGCATATTTTCTATGACAATTCCTCGGAAATTCAGGCCGGTAAATGTTGTTAATACTGTTTATTATAAACAGAGATTTACTTAAATATTTGTATCTATAAAAAAAAAAGAATGTATAAAAATATCTTAAAATAATTGTCGTGACCTAAAATACTGACGTGAGAACTAGAATATTGAAGAGACTTTTTGTCGCTTGGTCGCCATTAAGGCACTAGATGATATAAGTCATGAGCAAACTGTAGCCCACATGCGGTCTGATTGCCTTTCTGAATGGTAGACCTAATTTCATGAAGAAAAAAACGTTCGTTCTCACGTGTTCACTAACACTTTCATGCATAAACAATGATTAAGTACAATGTTTTTAAATTGTGTAACTTTTCGTTGATGGAAATGTTGTAAGCGTTTTAAACCATTGGTGATTTTCACGAAGGAAGGTCATACGTGTAAACATTTTTGGCTTCAGAAACAGGAAACGTGAATGATAATTATTTTTCTCTAAAGAATAAATATACTTCTTGTCTTACAAATATTTTTGTATATTCAAATGAATAAATTAGAAACAAATTACATGAAACAATGTGTGTTAATCCAAGGGATTGCCCTACTGGACCATTGCCTAGTGAGTAAAAGCGTTGGTTTATGAATCTGGTGACATAGTGGTTGTGAGTTCAATCCCTGTGTGTACTCGTAATCCGTGGAAACGGGCGAGCAATAACAGAACAGTACTAAATAACATAATTACTAGACGAGATATACCTAGACATGAGCAATTGAATGAGAACAGTCTGCCCCGTAGATTAAGTAAAGGGTTCAGTTTAGAATTCCCCGTAAATTACATAAATCGATAGATATCTGAGGAAGGCTGGAGAGCACAACGACTGAAACGTTAGGATAAAAACAACAAAGATGAGGACAATAGACCGAATATAAATAGCTACTTCTTTCATCTCCGTTCTTTCTTTTTATGTTATGTTTTTTTTTTTGTTTTTTTTTTTTTTTTTTTTAACTCCGATGAAAAATAGTTTGGCATCTCTAACGGAGAGAAGACAAAAACAGGCTTTACTGAGGTGGCTCTCTTCTAGTACCTGCGAGTGCAGATCATTTTTTTTCTTCTTTTACTGTATGCTTTACAAGGCCCGGGGGTCACTTGAGGTAAAGGGTTATGTTAGGAAGCCATTTATATACGAGTGGAAGATAACGGTTGACCCTAGCCTTGAACAGGTTAAGATTGTAATGATCAGTGAAACATCCTCTTGGGAGTCGGTTCCACAGTGGTTCGCGGGAAGAAGTTACTCGAGTGGAACTTATTCTGTTTATAAAGTCTTCGGACGCTATAATTGTTACATAGGCCTTTCCTTCAGACAAAGAAGATTCATTTGACAAAAGCTAGATGCTCCAGCCAGTAGCGCACAGAAGCGGGTGAAGAGGACCCGACGACCCCGAACATCCATATCGGGAAGGCATACAATGAAATAAAAATTTAGTTTATATTTAATTTGAATAAAGTGTTTATTTCATGTTTCATCTCTTTTAACATATTTAAAATATCTTTCTTTCTCACATTTCTCAGTACTAGACCTTACAACCCTCCTTTACTTGAGTTTTAGGGGAATACAATGAAGGAGTTGTCCCTGGGTATCAGCAAACATCGCCAAACTTTTTCATGTCACTGGCCCGTGCCGGCTAGTTGGGTTCGCTAGATAAACTCATATAGATATATTTCTTTATTTTTCGAAGTAGAAGAGAAGCGATGAGAGATTCATGTATTTTAGGTGAATAGGAAAAGATTCGGATAATTTATGTTTGTTCGGTCATTCGAAGCCTCTGTCACGTGAACACCCTTTTAAATTCGCAATACGGGTTTCGACTCTTACGAATTCCAATCTGAATGTTATACGCTCTAATAAACCGTTTCGTTCGGTTTCGTTTTTTATTATAGTTTTCTCAACTTTCTGTATCCTCATGCATACATTTAGTACACATCATGTTGAAACACCGGTTGCTGTACGATCACCAAAGTTAAGTAACATTTGAGCCTGGTCAGTATCTAGATGGGTGACCACCGGGAAATATCAGTTGATTTAAGTGTTATGAATAATCAAGAGTGGTCTTGTAGGAGTTAACGCCTCCTTAATTGTCCAAATTGTTCACTAGGGGTCGCTCTCCATACACTATAAATACTGGGCGACTTCTTGCCTCGTCCTCTTTTCTTCAGGCCTCGTGCCGCAACCTACCTCGCCTGGAGGTGAGTTAAATACGCTCTTTTTACTTTGCATTTCAGCGGACACATTTAAGAATGTGATCTCTCGCAGAGATCTGCGTTTTGCCCACTTGTGGGAAAATGTCATGAAACACACATACACGTACGTACGAACATTCACCAAAATACAAACTCTTTACGTTCACACGTAAACACAAATGTTAATGTCTATGTCCATTGTAATTTTATCGTTTAATACATATATTTGTTGACATTATATATATATATATATATATATATATATATATATATATATATATATAGTTCTTTGTTTTCTTTTTTATATCTTCGGTTGGACTCAACTTGAGTCCGCCATGTTCTTGTAGTTAGACCTTTTTCCAGCAGGAATAAACGTACGTGTTCCTAATTCAACAACACGTAAACCCACACGATCCGCTACAGTCTCCCCTTGTTTTGTTACTCTCTTCTTTGAGAGAGCTATTTCTGTTTACTATAAAAAAGACACTACGCGAACTTTGTATTCTCATTTGAATAAAGCTTTTTAAAGCCTACATCTGCGTGCTTTTGTCGGAGTTAGCTCCTCCTCAGTTCTTTAATACTTCACCAGGGTCTCTCTCCCCTGGGTGACCCTTTGCCTCGTTCTTTTTTCCCCTCAGGCCTTGGGCCTTATACCACCTCGCGTTGATGAGGTGGGGTGATTCTTTCTCTTCATTTCAGCTACTATCAATATGTGAGCTCTCATCAATACAGCGTTTCCCAAATTCTGGGAACACGCTAAGAACAATACCAATATACGTAAGTACGAACACTCACAATATACATAATATTCACCACACAAACTCAATGTAACTGTCCATGTACTTGTAACTTGTTGTTAATACATATATTTGTTTGCATATAACTATCGGTCTTGTTTGTTTTCTTTTTTTTCTTTGGACTTAATTAACGGCCAGCAGGAAATTTTAACCCACGTGTGTTCTTTATATCTTCACCGCCACGGTCCTCTTCACTTTTGTCATTATTACAGTAAGTTTGGATGTGTGGGTGGTGTAATGGATAATGGCTTAAAATTGTTAACCGGAGAGCCGAGTTCCAATTCCTGTTCGGTTCGTTATATTCACTTACGCACAAATAGCCTTGGGAAAGATATACATCCCCTACCCCCAGATTTGGGTTAATTAGTAAGACTTGTACCACTAAATCAACATTATCGCAAAAAAATTAAATTAAATTCTTAAAATCTAAAAATATTTCCTGCCTTTAAATAACCTAAGGGTTGATAAGCCATAGAAAACGAGCCAATCATTCATTTAATTCAGTATAAAAACTTCGTTCCCGCCGTCTACAATATATTATTCATACACTACTAAAATCTTGGGCGAGGTGGTCATTCAGCTACATATGTAAGTTTCTAGCCATTCTAATGATTTAAAAGATAGGCTTTCATAATTGGCCAGAGATGTATAAATTTAGCCGCTTTATTCATACAACGAGAGTACTGTTCACATAAGATTAGAGAAAGTAAATACATTATTTACGCTATATTTCTCAATTGTATTATTTTGTTTTTTTTACTCCTTATAAACTACACAAATAAAACATGAATTAATGGTGAAAGTAAAAGGTAAAGAAAAGAAAAAAAAAACAGAATCATGTTAATCCATATCTTCCGGACATCAATTCAAACTGACGCCATCTTTTTCCATACATCTAAACCATAATTATTAGAGCCATAATTTTGTAAAATGAATTTTTTTCTTTGAAATATGTTGGAAATTTTCCACCTTATCATCTGAAATCAACAAAATACAAACCTTTAAGTAAAATAGTCGCAATAAATAAAGGCGTCAGATTTTAAACTGGTGCAGTAATGATATGGATTCGTAAACATACAAAAGAAAAGAAAGAAAGAAAGAAAAAAAAAAGAGGCACTAACACTCTTCAGCAGTTTACGCATTCAAGGGAGATAACTTGGTTCTTTTACGAGGGTTTTTCCATATTTCTTAAGCTAGCTTCGTACGGCATATGGTGATATAGGAAGATTGTTTTGAGTCTATTTACTAAGTCTTTTATATATTTAATTTTCATTTCATCTTAAGAAAATGAGCAATTCGTTCAAACTTAGTACGTTAGGGTGGATCAGTTAGTCCGTAGCTTGTGTCGTGATTCTCAACTAAATTTTTGATTAAACATTTTCATGTTCAATCTGTTATTGATATTTTTTATTGAATTAAGTGAATTGCCAAAGAAGTGGATTATGGTGAAAAGTACTGTAATGAAATGGCGGTGTTAATAAAATGATAACACGAGATTTGAATCTTCATTGCATAATATTTTATTCATTCCATTATTTCGTCAGTTACAGACCCTACATTCTACGTCTGCCGAATGTGAGAGACTACCAGGACAGTTATTTATACAATCGTCTACCGGTTGCTGGTGTGAGTTAACGTACCTCTCCATTCGGTAGTCCTGGGTATGACGATAAACTACATCCGGCAGCAAAGCCTCTGATCGGGAGATTGGAGGTTTTGAGGAGCGTGGAACTACCTCTTAATTACTGTGTTTCCCAGATTCACCCTGAACTGGCGTGGCAAGATTTTAGTAGTGTATGAATAATATATTGTAGACGGCGGGAACGAAGTTTTTATACTGAATTAAATGAATGATTGGCTCGTTTTCTATGGCTTATCAACCCTTTGTAGGTTATTTAAAGGCAGGGTCCTATCTTTTTTTTTTTTTTTTTAAATCAATTCACCCCAAGCAAGGCGGGAATGCCACTAGTACACAGTGGGTTACAGAGAATGAAAGTGAAAGAAAAGACTGGGTATAGGGAATATTGAGAAAAGGATAAAAGATGAACAGGATTCAAAAAGATAGAAGATGGCGATTGACGTTGCATTTAAATTTTTGAAGATTGTAGTTATCAGGGAAGCAAGTAAATGGAAGAGAGTTCCACAGGCAGAAAGTATGCGAATATAAACCGTTGGAGTAGAAGTGGCGGTTACATTTAACTATTTCGACAATAAAAGGGTGGATCCTAGATGCCAATCTAGTAGCATACTTAAATTCATGTAATAGAGGCACCAGAGAAAAAAGCTCGTCAGAGCAATTGCCATGAAAATATATGTAGAAAAGACAGAGGGAAGCCACGTCACGTCGGCGAGAAAGTGACTGGAGTCGAGATGCCAAGTCAGGATCGATTATATCGCAGATCCTTCTTTGGATTTTGTCAAGAACATGGAGATGAATAGCAGGAGCCCCAGACCAGATATGGCAACAGTATTCAATAAACGGCCGATTGGTAGATTTGTAAATGTGAAAGATGGACTCTGATGAGAAAAATCCTTCTGGCACGACACAGTGGCCCAACTTTCCTTGCAATAGATGCAGCTATTGATTCGATGTAGTCGTTCTACTTCAAGTCAGTGGAAAACCTGAGGCGAAGTAGAACGCTTACCTACGGGCAAATAGCGAACACCCAAACAAAAACAAAACACTATGAATGTATAAAAATACATTTTTATAGTAAAATTACAATCGATACATATTTTTAGTAAAATGAACAATAATACATTTTTAAAGCAAAATGACCAGCTAAACATTTTATCCGGAGCCGAAGGTATACAATGGCGTTAAAAATATATTTAGTTGAAGCCGTAAAATTGTGTTCAAATTATTTAGATTTCGGTATTAAATGACCCATGGATTTTGATATGCCGCTAAACAAAATCCACCAAAATTTATTAAACAAAATCAACCAAACTTTTGTGTTGCCACTTTTTTAATGCCTATGAACACTCGGTTCCATATTTGTGATATCAAGGAACACTCGTTACCACTTTTGTAATGCCAACGAGCATTCGTTGCGACAATTGTGTTGCCAACGTACATTTGCTGACACTTTTGTGTTGCCAGCGGAAACTCGTTGCCTCTTTTGTGATGCCAACAAAGATTCGTTGCCAATTTTTAAAAACAACGAATATTCCTTGCCACTTTTGTGAAACCAACAAATATTTATTGCCAATTGTGCAATGATAAGGAACACTCGTTGCCAATTTTGTAATGCCGACGAACACACGCTGCCACTTTTGTGATACCTAGAAATCCTCGTTGCCACTTTAGTAATGCAAATTAATACTCGCCGCCGCTTTTGTGATGCCAACGTATACTCGACGCAACATTTTAATAACAACGCATATTCCTTGCCACTTTTGTGATGACAACGAATACTCGTTGCCTCTTTTGCAATGCCAACGAACACTCGTTGCCCCATTTGTAATGCCAACGAATAGTAGTTGCCACATTTGTGATGCCAACGATTACCCGTTGTCACTTTCGTAATGCTCGTTGTAGTAGAGACTTTGTAATCGCAGATACAAGTATATTAACGCCGTTGAACAATACTGGTGTCAGACGCCCTCGAATAGCACTCGCACTAATACTTTCTGAGCGAGTATTATCGAGCAAGTACGCTTGATAATACTCGCTCAGAAAGTAACCACCGAAAAGTGATTCGAATGGAGAAATAGTACAGTGAATAGTATAGAGAAATAGTATAGTGAATTGGGTAGTGAATAGCGGTCCGTATAGTAATAGAGGATAGAGTAGAAAGAGAGATCCGTTTAGTAATAGAGGATAGACTAGAAATGAGGATCAATTAGACGCCACGCTAATTCTCATATATACACTTCCTCTATGGTCATGTGATCTACTTAATTCAATAATGGAAACGCCTGTGTTTGCTTACTGGCGATCTATGTTCAAACTCAAACGTCGGCAGCGACACTTTATTCCTATATAACACAACCAATTCTACGTTAGGTGTTTGGGACTGACCTTAGGTCAACTCTTCAGTACTCGCTGCTTCCTTGATATCTTGTGGGAAACTGAGGCCAATACTATCCGGCTATCACACAACAATGAAACCTCCTCAGAGTGTTACGGAGTTATATATTCTTATTATTTTGATCATAAAAATGCATATTACTGGGACTAACTAGGGAAAGAAATTAATACGAGATAGACCTACATCCCTTACTACTGTCGTAGCCGACCTGAAAATAACAGGAGATAAAGATATGCTTCCACCTGTCACCGTAAAAAAAACAAAAAAAAAAAACAAAAAAAACATGTTGAAATAGACATAAGCAAGAAAATAGTCAGTCAGTTATGTGCCATGCGCGATACACGCTTAGGTGATCATGTATCTTTCGATACATAATTGACGAGGCAGATTATTTTCCCCGCAGTAGGTTGCCATTTCTTTCTGCGGTTGCCATCCAAGGCTATAGAACCCGGTCTGTTCTCTTATTTCCCCATAGCTGGTGAAGAGAAGAAGAGGTTTCATACCTTTCCCAAGTGTCAGTCATTCAGTTACGTGCTATGCGTGATACACGCTGAGGTAACCATGTCTCTTTCGATACATGATTAAGGAGGCAGATTTTTTCCCCGCAGTAGGTTGCCATTTCTTTTTTCGGTTGCCATCCAAGGCTATAGAACACGGTCTGTTCTGTTATTTACCCATAGCTAGTGGAGAGAAGAAGAGGTTTCATACCTTTCCCAAGTGTATTAGCACGTAAGTGGATTCGACTGGAATTCGAACTCGGATCTCCGGTTCCGCAGTCTGAGCCGTTATCCATTAACTCTACCGTGCTTCCTCCTAGAAAATAGTACTGAACTGTAACTTGATATCTGTCCACCTATATGGCAGTGAATACTGGAGAATCTCCTAAAAGATGAAGAAGAGACTTGAAGAAACTGGAATGTAGTTCTGTAGAAGAATGTTGATGATGCCATGGACCGAATATGTGGGCAATGACAAAGCTTTAGAGAAAATACAAACGAAAAGGAAACTTATGTTTAACGTCCAGAATAGTCAGTTGAAAGTTCTAGGGCACATAATGAGGAAAAAGGGTTTGGAAAATCTGATACTCACAGGGCAGATTGAAGGCAAGAGGGAGAGATGAAAAGAACGGATAAACTACTTAGTGTGCTTGAGAAAATGGATAACGGAACAAGTTTTAGGAGAAATAACAAAATTGCAAATTTATTAAGGAATTTGTGGCGAGCCATGATCGCTTACGTCCTTAAGGGATACTGCACATAAAGAAGAAGAGGAGATGAATGCGTTTTTATTCAATAAATAAATTAGTAGTTAATTAAGGTATACATATATGTATATTCTTCCTAGATTTATTTAATATATACAGCAAAGCGATCCTAAGAGAACAATGAATCCTCGAAGAATTTATTTATTATTGACAGAAACAATCTTAGCACGGGGTACTTTCTTTTTTTTTCTTTTTTTAAGCATTACGCCCCGAGCAAGGCGTGAAGCCACTAGGATGCAGGGGGTTGCAGAAGATTTGGAGCGAGAGCAGATAGGAGTGATAGAAGAAAGGATGAGGGGAGGGATAGTGGATAGATCAAGGTAACTGGAGATGTCGATTGACATTACATTTGAATAGTTGGAGATTATAGCTCTCAGGGAAACAGTAATTGGGAAGGGTATTCCACAGGCGAGAGGTGCGGGGTATGAAGCTATTGGAGTAGAAGAGACGGCTACATTTAAAAGTTTCTACAGTGTAAGGGTGAGAGCGGGATGGCAGCCTCGTAGGGCGCTTGAATTCATGGAGTCTGGGAACCAGTGAAAGCAGCTCGGCGGAGCAATTACCATGAAAGTATTTGTAGAAAAGACAGAGAGAGGCGACGGCGCGTCTGCGAGAGAGTGACTGTAGACGAGATGCCAGATCAGGGCCAATTATATTACATATCCGTCTCTGGATCTTGTCAAGAACTCCGAGGTAAACAGAAGGTGCCCCAGACCATATATGGCAGCAATACTCCATGCAAGGGCGAATGGTTGATTTGTATATTTGAATTATCGATTCCGGGGAGAAAAATTTCCTGGGGCGGCACAGAGAGCCAACTTTCCTCGCGGTGGACGATGCAATTGACTCAATGTATTTGTTCCATCTCAGGTCAGCAGTCAACGTGAGACCGAGCAGACGCAGAGAGTTGCTCTCAAGAAGTTGACTATCAGACATTCTAATGGGAGTGGGGCAGGGAAGGATTTGAAATTATGACAGACACAGAAAGAAATCTGCAAGAACTTCTCTTCAAGGTGTCAAAGGGAAGATAGAAAAAAAGGATTAAATGTTAATTTTAAGAAGACAATGTATGATAGTTAGCAAAAGGGACAGTCCAAGATATGAGCTACAAATTGGGGACGTCATTCAAGCAACCACAGGAATTGAATTCTCTGGGTAATGTAGTAACTGACGACGGAAAAAGCGCATTGGGAATAGCGAAATATGTATTCCGAAAGCTAAACTTAAGTAAAAGAAAAAAAAACGTTAAAAAATAGTGTAATATAAATCTTACTATATAGTAGGGAATGCTCGGAAATTTCCTCACATATGAAGACGAGACATTAGCCAACAGAGATGTGGTTCTACAGAGAATACCATGTCAGCAACGAGGAAGCTTTAATGAAAATGGTAATAAAAACAACACTTATACTTGGAATCAGAAAGAGACAGTCGAAAATTTTAGGACACATAAGAAAAAGAGGAAAGAGGGCTTGGAGAAATTGACACTTACAGGACATACTGAAGGTAGACAGTTAAACAGCAAGTAATCTACCTAACAAGCTTGTGTAAATTAACGGCAGAACACGAAATGGAAGGGGGACACAATCGCTTAGTACTAGAAAGAGTAGGAAATTGTGGAGAGCTATGAACGACCACGCCCTAAAAGAACCCGGTACATAAAAGAATAGGTATATAGGAGAACCTCCATAGCTTTAGATGACCAGAGCTTGGCAGCTGATATCTCCTGTCACCTAGCCCTAACAGTTCAGTGTTGGAAAAACTGGCTGGTCACATTCACAATGCTTCGAAAACCAACTAGTGACATCCCATTATCACCGATCGGACCCAGAACTCTCATCAATCGCGATGAACGGAGGTTTCCCCAGGGAAGCTCCGTACCTCGTGCGCCTATTGGGACGTCTTGAAATTGCTTTCTATTATTTGATTTTTTTTTTTTTTGTCAATACGGTTGAAATTAATCTGTAAAGAATATACGCAAAAGACACATTGGCTAGAATCGTTAATGTTATCTGAAAATGAATAGCTTGTGTTATGTATTGCTAATGGTAATAACGAGAATAGCTGTTTACATACAAGAAAATATTTATTGACTGAGCAACCAGTACTATTCGACTTATGCTTTTCTTCCTCATCGGTCCGGGACTAAATTGTAGTATTTTTTCCCTTATCTCTAATGATAATGGTAATATTGGCCGTTTCCTTATAAGGAAACATTCGGCATTCATTGACCAGTTCTACAGGATTTACACTTTTCGTCACTCCCTGGCTATCGGGATGTGATCAAAATGTATCATGTTCTCCTCGTCTCTAATGGTAATGGTAATATTAGCCGTTTCCTTATAAGGAAACATTTAGTATCCATTTAATGAAGAGTTCTCGGTACTCGTGTTTGAAATTTATAAAATCTTCTCTTAAAACAATTTTTTTAGGAAAATAGGTTTCTCAAGTCCTCTCATTGTTATCGCTCTTTCTATTATTGATTGGTGTTTCCTTCCTAACTGTTTGTTTAAAGTCGAGTAGAGGATCAATATCTTGATTATATCATCATTTTCTTCTGTCTGTCTTTCTCCCTCACTCACTCTCTCTCTCTCTTTATATCTTTATATATATATATATATATATATATATATATATATATATAATATGTGGTGCAGTTCAATTTATATTACAATGAATCATTCATACAAAAAAGTAGACTAGTAAAGTTAATGATATAAAATGGCGAAATCCTTTCGCAAACAAAATTTTAAAGTTTCATTAACCTATAAATAACTCGATGAATGTTATGATCCTTGTTTTTAAAAATTACAAGCTGTATAAAGTCTTTTTTAATACGCAAGTACTTTCAACTGTACATTCAGTCATCCTCAGGCATGGAAATTATTTTACTTTTGGTAAAATCCAGGTAGCATCCGAGACGAAAAAATTAAATGCGAATCGAAATATGCTTTTTTAAAATGTGTTATTGTTAAACTTTTGGAGCGTACAGTCGCAATGCTAAGGTGAATTTTTTGAAAATTTAAGACAGTTCGTTTTTGACTAATATGGCAATTTGATAATTTTTTGTTGTAGGAGTTTATCAGTCAATGTGGCATGAACTAAATTGTTCAATAAATAGAGTAATGTCTCAGTTGTTATCCCGAATTTTTTTTTAAAAAACATATTTCGATTCGCATTTAATTTTTTGCGAAAGGATTTCGCCATTTTATATCATTAACTTTACTAATCTACTTTTTGTATGAATGATTCATTGTAATATACACACACACATATATATATATTTATGTGTGTATATATATATATATGTGTGTGTGTGTATATATATATGTGTGTGTATATATGTGTGTATATATATATATATATATATATATATATATATATGCTCTTCTCGTTTCATCTTCTATTGGGTTCATATAAAAGTTCTCAGCGCTATTTTAGCACAATATTAGGGAAATCTTAGAAGCATATTTGAAATTTATTTAACTCTTTATTGCTTATGTCTATATATTCTTTGAGAATTGTTTGTTGAAACGAGACAATTTTAATATTTTTGTTGGATAACATAAACAAATATAAAACGTACCTTCGATTCTGTCTTAGCGTTACAAAACTTAATCATGTCCCCCTGACTCAGGTGTAATTAACAAACCTGTCAAAGGACAAGAAATACGTCACATGACGGGCTGTCATGAAATGCAGGATGTAAGTCGACTCGCCAATTCATCAGAGTGACATCACATCGACTCCAGACTTCCATTTGTGTCTCGCTGTTCATGGCCTAGCGACATCACTGACTCAGTGTACGACCAGGTCAACTCACAAGTAAGACCTCATGTCACTTTTCTGTATTCTAATATATATTCAGTTCGTTGCATGAAAAACTTTTGTTTAATTTTAGTTTCTGCGAATTTGTAGATAAACTGTTTTTTTCTCAGATGTTATATGCATGTTCTTGCTTTTATTCACTAATGTACATAAGTGTTAATACATCGCTGGCATAGTAATGCTATATTGGAATGATAACCTATTCACTAACCATCGAATATTGTTTGCTTTTTCATATTTAATCTAGGAAGGTAATGGAAGGTAAGCAATGAATTACTCAATAGTGTAGTAATGCGGTAATCAGCACGTTTTATAAAGTTTACAAACGGACACTTTTAGCTCAAGATCAAAGAACTTTAAAGAACTAACGGTAACGAGACAAACAGACAAAAAACTTTGAAAAAGTTTATTTTGTTGATTGGTTGTTTTTTGGAATTTGATGTTTGCTATATCTTACCTCTTCTGATTGGCTAATATTTGTTTTTTGTTTTATTTGATGTTTGCTATATCTTACCTCTTCTGATTGGCTAATATTTGTTTTTTGTTTTATTTGATGTTTGCTATATCTTACCTCTTCTGATTGGCTAATATTTGTTTTTTTTTTTATTTGATGTTTGTTATGTCTTACCTCTACTGATTGACTGATTTTTGTTTTTTATTTTGGTGTTTATGTTATACCTCTCCTGATTGGCTGGTTGTTGATTTTTAAGTTGATGATTTTTATGTACTGTACGTTGTGATTAGTTGTTTTAATTTAATCTTTGTTATATCTTGTCTCTCCTTATTGGTTTTTATGTCTTGTCTCTTGCGATTGGCTGTATTTTGAATTTATTGTTTTTTATGTCTTATCTCTTGTATTTGGTCGGTTGGTTTTGTTAATGTGATGTCTTGTCTCTTCTAATGGGTTTGTATCTCCTCCATCACCGAATTCAACCGAGAAGACATATAATACTTTTAACTGCAATATTAAAGTCATTACAGTTGTCATCCACAAGACCAGACAGTTCATTTTGTCAGATGTTGAATAAATATTAGAACATATCGATTGTCTTGCCGTAAAGCCATCAACGTCAAGTGAACCGAATCGATATCACCATTCGATCACTAATGGCTTTGCTGAGATTGTTCGACAAATAAACTCAATTCTTACATCTCTAAATTGGATTTTCTGGCTTGATTTTTTCTTAAGAAAATAATTTCTTTAAAATGGAAAAAAAAATATCCGACGACAAAATGATTTATGAGATCACAAAACGCATTCAAAACTGATGCAGCATGACCCACTCTCTCCATCTCCCTCTCTCTCCCTCCCTCCATTCTTCTCTTCCCCTCCTCTCTCTCTCCCCGATCACCCTCCATTTCTCTCTCCTCTCTCTCTCTCTCTCTCTCTATATATATATATATATATATATATATATATATATATATAGTAGTCTAATTTAAGTGTAGGGTTTTTATTAATACTATTCTGGCATGGGGGATTTATTCAGGATTTTATTATTGTGTTTTTTATTATACTTTCTAGATTTTCAGTGCAACTGTAACTTAATTTTAGGGTGTTTTTATTAAACATTTTACTAAGTCTACTATTAGTAGGAAAGTGTTTTTCAATTAAAGCTAGGAATTTATGTCCTAGCTTAATACTAATCATTTTGTTGAACGGAGGGGTATACCAAATGATTTTTCCTTTCCTGTTTTTCTTCTGGTTAGTACAATTGTTTCTATAGCTGATGTTAGCATTTTTGTATCCACTATGTTTTAGGGCTGTGTTATAAAAATTACTGTGTTGTTGGAATATTTCTTTATTAGCGGAGTTAATGCTGATTCTATTCTCTATTGATGAGGGTATATGCTTAATTATGGATGTAGGGTGGTTTGACTTTGGGTGTATATACAAGGGGTTAGTATTGGGTTTTCTACAGTTGCACTGAAAATCTAGAAAATATAATTAAAAAAAACACAATAATAAAATCCTGAATAAACCCCCATGCCAGAATAGTATTAATAAAAACCCTATATATATATATGTGTGTGTGTGTGTGTGTGTTCCGTATGACTACGTAGGCGATCATGACTCTCCACAGATTCCTGACTTTCGTTGCTCTCAACTCCTACTTACACCCTTGTGGTTTATCTTTGTTCGTCGTGGTAATTTTTATTCATCCATTCATTTGCACAAACTTGCCTTCGATATGCATATGAGTATTAAATTTCCCAAGCCTTCTTTCCTTGTTATGTATCCCCAAGGTTCCAGCTAACTCTTTTTGATTTTTTAGCAAGAGAGTTTTTGTAGTGTCCTTAAAACTTCCTGATTTGCCACATGTTCTGTCCATAGTCGGTAGAACTACATCTCAATCACTGAATATATTTTTTATATTTGTGACGAAACTGTCCAGATTTCTCTGTCATGTGGGATTTGAGATATTAAATAAAAGTAGATCACATTTTCTTCGCTTCTAATTTTAATTTTTGTGATATCGTAGTACATTAATTAGTTTAATGAAGCATAATGTTACTTTCCGAAAAATTAATTTAATTCTCTAAAAAAATGTAAGTGTTCATTGCTGAGGTTGCATGGAAGATGTCAAAGAGAGTGAAGCAAAATTCTCTTCATGAGTTTTAGTTCTTTGGAAAACAGCAAAAGTTCTTCCCTTAGAAAAATAAAAGACATTCTGGGAAAACTGAAGTATGACTTTACCCGGGAGGTTCCAAAATCAGTGAAGCATATTTCTCTTCATGAGTGTTTAATTCTTTGGAAAACAGCAAAAGATCTTCGCTCAGAAAGGTAAAAGGCATTCTATGTATGGCGTTACCTGGAAGATTCCAAAATGAGTGAGGCATCATTCTCTTCATGATATTTAGGTCTTTGCAACACTTTGAAAGTTCTTCGCTCTGAAAGTTCTTCGCTCTGAAAGGTAAAAGACATTCCAGGAGGTCAGAAATATGAAGTTGCCGGAAAGATGCCAAAGCGAGTGAAGCATAATTCTGTTCATGATTTTTGAAAAAAGAATTCTCTGGTATACTGCAAATGAACAGTTCTTTGTTCAAAAAGATAAATATTCTAGGAAGATGGAAGTATGAAGTTGTCAGAAGATAGTTAAACAGAATGGTAAATTTCTTCTATAATGTTAAGACTGAAAAGCTTTTAAAAAATATTTTATTTTCACTTAAGAAAACGACATTTTTCGACACCCAGTCTCTACAAGCTTCTGCTGGAATCACTTCAAATATTGACCATCTTTTATGTTCCATGTTTTGTGTGGTCCGTCCAAGAATATAACGATTTTAAACCGTAGTTGTTTCAAGTATTGACCGACTTTTATTTCTAGTGTCTAATGCAGACTATTCAAGTATACAGCGACTTATTCTAATTCATGCAATATTCATAGTAGCCAGTAAAATTATTTATCTACTTTTACATCCCATATTAACTGTGCTGAGGACAGCAGCTTTTAGTTATTTTATCCTATATCTAAGTCGGTCAGTTTATGTATTCAAATTTTGAATTCAATGCCTACTGTAGTGTTCAAATATTAGGCATGTTCGGAAAATAATTACGTATTTTTCTGTTCAATAATGAGTCAGTGGGTTTTCAGGTTGAATGCGAGGAAACTGATTCTCGAATTATTTTATTATTTCTGCTATCCAACACTTTATTGGGAAAATTTGCAGAGAGGGAAGTTCGGTTCCCCGTGAGCCTTCACTTCAAATCTTAGCACAACGTCCTACCATTTTCTGCAGTCTTTTAACTCGGAATTATAACCTCTCATTTTTGGATGATGTAAATGATGAAAAGTGTGATTTGCGAGTCAGCAGAACATGAAAAAACTGATGTTATTATTAAATGAGAGACCAGTCTTCTTTTATGTGCCTTCAGGACATAGGGGATCATGGCTCTCCACTTCCTCCTATCTCTTGTAGTTGGCAATATGGTTTGTCCTTTTGCTACTTCTTCCAGATCTTGTTCTGCCATCCACTTACTTATGCCCGCTATGTAGTGTTGCTTTCCCTTGTCTCTCTTCCCGATATATATACATACATATACATATATATACATACATATACATACATACATATATATATATATATATATATACATATATATACATACATACATATATATATATACATACATATACATACATACATATATATATATATATACATACATATATATACATACATATATATATATATATATACATATATATACATACATACATATATATATATATATATACATACATATATATACATACATACATATATATATATATATACATACATACATATATATACATACATATATATATATACATGTTTGGCAAATGCAAATTCTTTTCCAATTGCAGCCTGACTTTTGGACTACTTTATATAAATACATAACTAAATAACATGCAGCTTCAAGAATTGATCCTGATCGACCAGATCCAATCGAAGAGGCACCAAATGTTTCTAGCATTTCATAAGTGGGGTTGAACTACAATGAGGAAATAATGCGATTTTTCCAGCGAATGAAGAAAAAAGTTAAAAAAAAAAAAAAAATGAACGCGACGGGCATAAAATTTGATTCGCAAAAATATAATTCAATGTGGCAAACAAAAACAATGACATTATTTTCTAATGGACTGCAAAAAATAAGTAAATGAAAATGCGCTTGGTTGAGTTTAGGCTTTAATAAAAGTCAAATCTTTTGCGAGATAATGTACACCAAACCACAAGGATATAGGTGTATATATATGTATGCTTATACGTTTACATAAGTATGTAAGCACGCTAATGGGCTTAAAAGTATGGACGCGATATTTACATTTGTCACAGTCTGTGCGAACTTATATGCTTTACTTATTGAGTTTTTTTTATTGCTATTTTTACAGTTTTATTTTTTGTTTATTTTTTGTTCCTTTTTAAAAATGTTTTCTTACTTGTTTTTCTCATTGTTTCTCATTGTTTTTTTACTAAATTTTTATTTTCTCTAGTAATTCCTATTATTTTCATAATTATTTTTTTTACTGATTTTTGCATTTCCTTATTATTTCTTACTTTTGTTCCTGTTTTGTATTAATTTTTTTCTATTGTTTTTAATAATTGCTTATTATTGTTTTTAATATTCGTATTGTTTTAAATGTTTCTTGTTGTTTTTACTAAAGTTTTTTTTTTATTATTTATAGTCTTTTCTATTGTTTTTAATATTTGTTTGTTTCTTAGTGTTTAGTATTGATTTTACTAAGGGTTTCCTATTGTTTTTAGTCTTTTTTATTGTTTTTACTAATTGTTTCTTATTGTTATTAGAGTTTCATATTTAGGGTTTTCTATTTTTTTACTAATTGTCTCTAATGTTTTCCATTTTTTAAAATGTTTCCAATAGTTTTTAACTAACGTTTTTTTAAAAATGTTTTTAATCTTTCTTATTGTTTTTACTAATTGTTTTACTGTTTCGTATTTTTTAAAATGCTTTGTGTTTTTTTAATTAACGCTTATTTGTTTTTAGTCTTTTTATTGTTTTTACTAACTCTC
>CAHIKZ030005596.1:85000-105000 GCA_903632075.3 Acanthosepion pharaonis | reverse complement strand
AGATAGATACGAACGAGATAGATATGAATGAGATATATATTAATGAGATAGATAGATAGATAGATAGATAGATATGAATGAGATACATATTAATGAGATAGATAGATAGATATGAATGAGATACATATTAATGAGATAGATAGATAGATATGAATGACATGGATAGATATGAATGAGATATATATGAATAGATATGAATGAGATACATATTAATGAGATAGATAGATAGATAGATAGATATGAATGACATGGATAGATATGAATGAGATATATATGAATAGATATGAATGAGATAGATATGAACGAGATAGATATGAATGAGATAGATATGAACGAGATAGATATGAATGAGAGAGATAGATAGATAGATAGATATGAATGAGATAGATAGATATGAACGAGATAGATATAAAATTCAACTTTAAAATGATTGAGAGCTAGCTGCCAATCTAGTACTGAGCTTAAATTCGTAGAGTCGAGGTGTCAACGAAGAAAGCGATATTTATTTTGTATAAAATACAAAAATGTGGCACATGGCCAAATGGGGGAAGACTGATTTTCTTCTGTCTAATTAAACCTAGCTAGCCACAAACACTGACCCAAACATGCCACAATATTCCTTCCACAAAAACAACGTATTCTTACTTAACATTCTTACTGCATCCACCATAATACCCCAGAGTCTCTATGAATCCTAACTAGTCCCCATATGTACAATTTTTGTCTGTGTGGGGTGGGAAATAAAACAATTTAAAAATCTAACCCCAATGTGTATTTACAATGTATTTTAATAAATATTTATAAGAAACTAAACAAAATAATGTTAGCAGTACACCCCCCCACACACACACACGAATCCTTAATTATGACAGAAACATCAGTCAGCTGGACGAAATTAATGCGGGACTTCGATAATTTAAAACACTCATTCGTCCAGTCACTCCCTCAAACACACACTCCTCCGAGCTCCACCATTGTTATCTGAAGCTTGACAGACTCTTTTAGCAATAACCGTTAACACATTAGCAGTTGACCAAGAGAAGCGAAAGCCATATTGTTTGCCTGAAAGAAGATATTGCGAGGTGAGATGATTAACCAATTCAGAGCTGATTAGAGCCTCTAGTACTTTGCCAAAAGTGGTAGAAGGCTAATAGGCTGACAGTTAGAAAGATCAGACGACTCCCCCGAGTTCTTAGAGACTGGCAACACAAAAGAGGATTCCCAACAAGCAGGAAAACAGTGTTAAAACACTTCCAAATACTGTTTTATTAATAGGATTACGAGGCTTAATTAAAGAATTTTCTTTAACATATTTGGAAGGTTAACAAATGTGACAAACAGTTGAAGAAAGCTGTAAATGAAATATATTCGCGACATTAAACGAAACTGACCTTCGAATGATGAATTTTGTAACGCAGTCAAAGTCGATTGGCTAAATGCATTCTCGAAAACCTCTCGAAATAGAGTGTTTACTGACTGCAATAAAGAGCAAAATAAACGCTAAAAGAACTTACCTTTCTCTGGCATAGCAGAGACAGGGAACTTCTGCGTCGAGCAAAGACTGCTAGTCAGAACACCACCGCAGCTATGAATTAAATAGGAGGGCAGACTGGCTTTCTAGCTTTGGTTGGCAACCAGTCTAGAAGGAAAACTGTGGAAGGGCAACAGAAAACTATTGTCTTTCCTTGGAACAATCATGTTTATATATATATTAAAGAAGAGGGAAAATGTGGAGAGTCTTGATTGTCTTAGTCCTTAATTGATATGGTACTTAAGGAAAGTGAGGGAGGGGAAGTCTCATCAAGCAGAATATAGTTTTTCGATTTTTAAATTCATTTATATGGAAATTATCATAATTCTACATATAATGTGCGTGATTTATATATATATAATTTCTACTGGCTTTAAATGACGTTAAGTTCTAGTAGTTTGTATATATTTTGATAGGTGTCACTGATCTGTATTAGAACGTGAACCGTCTGGCCATAAGACCCGGGTTCGAATCTCACCATAGTCAACTGAAGCGATCCTAGCGCGTGGCAACTTAGGAAAGTGCCTGAAAATCATACCAGCCTTGTGAGTGAAATTGGGTAGACAGAACCGTTCGGAAGCCGTTGATGGTTGTTCTAGCACAAAGTCACAAGTCATCGTAACTGAGGAGTTGAACGTGCTGTCCTTGTTAACAACAATAATCACGCCAGATTATACGTTCACTTCCTAAAACTTTAAAAGGTATGCTCAGCATAGTTGCAGTATAAATCCACAGGTGGATTCTATTGATGAACAGGTATCTATAAAAGGGATTTGCCAAACGCCCTGGCAGACGGATGGACTCGGAAATGACAGGCCAGCCATTTTTAAATATAAGCTACATTAAAAGCCGCCCTTACCTTTTAAAAGTTCAACGATAATCCTTCATCTTGTTTTTTTTTTTTTATTAGGGGCAAGTAACCCGAATTGTGAATTCTTGCACTAGGATATATAGACTGAGGCCAGTGAAGACAGGGCAGTGAAACGGCCACACCCACTAGTAGTATGGTCATCGTTTATCTCCAGCACCCTTAATGAAGAGACAGGAAAGAAGAAAATACAAGCATGCTACTTGAAGTGAACAAGTGTTATCTGCGCAGAAATCAACGCAAAAGAACTTATTGAATCAGAATCATCGTGATTAAAATGGGAGGCTAAGTGCCGAAAGCAACCGTCCCTCAGGCTTCTCTTTTCGGTCCTGCTCACGTTTAGCTTTATATAAATGATCTACCTAAGAATCTACTTAGGTAATTTGTAAATGGCTATACAGATGATGTCATAGTGTATGGGTTCATCTCCAAAAATATAGATAACAAGTACCTGGCAGCTGATTACTCCATTGACCTATTTCAATGGTGGGACTGGTTTATAACATTTAATACCTTCAAAAGCAAACTAGTAACGTTTCAACATCTCCGAACAGGCCCTTAATTTGTGTATGTCATGATGAACGATTGTACCCACAAAGAGGCTCCTTGTTTCGAGTATCCATTAGGATTCAATTTCACTCCAGGTCTTGAGTAGAGTGCATATATACGATCCATCACTAAAGATGCTGGTAACAAAGTCGGTTCCTTGTACTGCTCCAGAAAGTAATCGACTCTTTCTGACATGTTCTCTACATTTCCAAGAACCAGATTAGACCAAAAAATGGAGTACTGCTGCCATATCCGAACTGGATTTGTCCAGTCCTTATTTTCAGCATTGCTAGAGTTCAAAAGCATCTACGCAGTCTTGCGGGTGATGAATTATTTCCCACCCTACTATCTCTTTCTTCACAGACGAAAAGCCGAAAGCCTGTCGATACTGTATCGCCATTACTTTGGTAAATGTTCTGACGAGCTATGTTTCTGAGTGCCACCAGTTTAGACCTTCACATTTAAGACCCGCCATGCCACAATCGCTGGGACAAATCACCGTTCCCTTCATACTCCATTAATAAAGAAGTTCCATTCGAATAATTAATCACCACAGAGATCCTTCCCTGCCCTCCATTAGAATGTCTGACGCTCAACTTCTCGAGAACACCTCTCTGCAGCTGCTCGGTCTCACGTTGACTGCTGACCTGAGATGGAACAAATACATTGAGTCAATTGCTTCGTCCACCGCAAGGAAAGTTGGCTCCCTGTGCAGCGTCAGGAAATTTTTTTTCCCGGAATCGATCCTCCAGATCTACAAATCAACAATTCGCCCTTGCATGGAGTATTGCTGCCATATATGGTCTGGAGCCCCTTCTGTTTGCCTCGGGGTTCTTGATAGGCTCCAGAGGCGGATATGCAATATAACTGGCCCTGATCTGATCAAAGACACGCCGTCGCCACTCCCTGTCTGTTTTACAAATACTTTCATGGCAATTGCTCCGAGGAGCTGCATTCGCTGGTTCCTAGACTTCATGAGTTCAAGCACCCTATGAGGCTGGCATCCCGCTCTCACCCTTTCACTGTCGAAACTCCTAAATGTAGCCGTCACTTCTACTCCAATAGCTTCATGTCTCGCACCTCTCGCCTGTGGAACTCCCTTCCCTATTCCAGTTTCCCTAAGAGCTCCAACTATTCAAATGTAATGTCAATCGACATCTACAGTTGCCTTGATCTATCCACTACCCTTCTCCTCATCCTTTCTTCTATCACTCCTATCTGATCTTGCTCCAAATTTTCTGTCACCCCTTGCGTCCTAGTGGCTTCCGCCTTGCTTGGGGTAAAACGCAAAAAAAAAAAGAAGTTTCTTTTCAAGTACCGCTCCCGAGAGGATGCTTTCCCAATCTCTACTATTTTAACTTCTTCAAGTCTCGTGTTAACCGTTATATGTCCTACATATCCTCATAATCTGTACTTCTCCCCCTACGTTCATACAACAACCTCATTCAGCAACCCTCTACCTTGAGTGGTTCTTGAGCCTTGTATTGGTTGAACAATTAGTAAAAAACAAATCTTACCACATTTTCTTCTATTCATATCATAAACCTCATCTAGCGTTACCATTTTGACTGTTACCCTCTATCTTGAGTTGTTCTCGAGCCTTATATTGAATAAAATGTCATTATAAAATTTCAAAAATAGAATGAGTGTTTTTGCGTAGCGTAATGGTTAACGGGTTTCTATTACTGTACGTTTCCAATGAGTAGTAAGTTCGATTCCCATTGGGTGCAGCACATTAATAGCCTCGCGCTATACTAAGCTAAAATTACGTCATAGCGTAATGGTTGCAGATCATTACGCGAGTGGTCGATCCTCACTAGGTACCGCTTATTTGTGTACTTGTGCCAAACAAGTTTATGACTAATAAATCATACCTTCAAAGTGAGAATGTAGACAGAAATAAATGGAAAAAATATGATACCGGATTAGAGTAGAAAGAAAGGAAAATAAAAGAGAAAGAAAAAGCTTATGTAATTATAAAGAGAAAAAGAGAATTATCATAAAAGTGATATATATATATATATATATATATATATATATATATATATATATATATATATATATATATATATATATATATATTATAAAAGTGAGAGAGAAGAAATGATAATTCGAGAAAGAAGAGGGGAAAGACAAGTCTAATGCGGTTGATTCTGACCATAATTTGGACTTTTCTAGAATAACGATAAACAACGCGATAAGATGCACATAAATGACAAATAATAAAACTTGTTATTAAATCCGTTTTCTGATAAATGGTGTGGTCTCTGAAATGGGCAATTTTAATATTTCTGTCGACGCTTCTAAGGAGTGTCCATGAAAAGAATGATTCAATATATATATATATATATATATATATATATCGCTTGTCTATGCTGGATTTTACAACCCCAAAATCTTGAAGGATAATCTTAGTCAATGAAGTGGAAAGTCCTTGGGACAAACTTAATGATACAGTCAACACGCAAGCTTTTTTTTTTTTTTTACATTACGCCCATATATTTTAAATTCTCCTATGAATGCTGGACAACCACCTCAGAGAGGAAAGGGAGACTTGAGGCAACAAAAGGATGCTAAGAATAACATGGACATAGCATGTGAGTAACGAGGAAGTTTTAAGTTACATGGCAACATAAAGGACACACTTAGAATCAGAAAAGTTTAATTTGCTGATTCAACAATATGTCTGTTTAACTATTGATTAACCTCATCCAATTGAATTTAATGTTGTTTCTGTATTTGCCATATTTTTAAATTCTCCTATATGGTCGTGAAGGTTTGACAGTCTTCTCACAGATGATAAAGAGGAGACTTGAGGCAAAAGAGATGTGGTTCTACAGAAGGATACTGAGAATACCATGGACGGAGCATGTGAGCAACGAGGTAAGTTTTAAGGATAGATAAACATAAAGGATATTTATACTTAGAATGGGGAAGGGACTGTTGAAATATTGTGGACATATAATGAGAAAAGAAGGTTTGGCGAACTTGATACCCACAGGATATATTAAAAGCAAGATGCAGGGAAAAGCGCGTATCATACGTAAATAGTCTGTGTAAATGGATGGCAGAACAAAGAATAGGAAGGATAGTAAAATTTAAAAAAAAAACATCGTTAAGAGCTACACAAGATAGAAAGTTGTGGAGAATCATGATTTCTCACGTTTTGAAGAGATATGTTGCATAAGAGAAGAAAAAGAAGATATACTGTTAATCTAGTTATATGTTGAATTCATTATTTTTTAAGGTTATAATGTTGAAATTCTTTGTCGAATTCTGTTAGTGCGATCATGGTTAATCTAAACGTGTTTCGACATGAATATTAGTCATGGCTTTCCTACAATACTAAATAAAATCAGTAATAAATATCTTATTATAACTCTACTTGTTACTCCCTTAGCATGACCGCTGCGCACTACCAATACCTCATAAGTAATGGACTATTCCATTTTGATCGCGTGGAAAGACGGAAAAAGTATACCAGAGACGCTGTTTGGTTTCAGTAAAAGAAAGAAAGAAAGAAAGAAAGACAGAAGTGGGGATAGATGTGTTTAACATCTACTGTCAGTATCTCATATATTAACGTTTTGATCGCGTGGAAAGACAGAAAATATATATCAGAGGCTACTTGGTTTCAGTGAGTAAATGAAAGAAAGAAAGAAAGATGATAGAAGGTTTTAACGTCTGTTTCATTGAAATTTATAAAGTTTCAAATCTTTCCATTTGTACCAACTTCGTAAAATAATGACCAGCATTCATATTTATGATTGTTATCGCAATATTTTGTTAAAGTTGTTAAGCTGTTTAACAATGCAGAATTTCTATATTTTATTGCCGTAGAACTTGTTCTTCAACCATTAACTGAAGAAATAAGATTCATCAGAACATTTGAAAGGTCTCTATATATATATATATATATATATATATATATATATATATATATATATATATATATATATATATATATATATATATATATATATATATATATATATATAGCCTCTCATGTTTGCAATTTTAATATTGCCAGTTTTTCTCACATTCATTTTTCAACGCTAAGGGAAGTGTCTTTGTTTATGACAGGCATGGGCAACCTTTTCTGGCCAGTGGGTAGCATCAGATATGGCTCATCATACGGTGGGCCACACTACTAAAAAGATTGAAGGTAATTTTTCGTTGAAGCTGTCTCAGCCATTTTCATCACAGAAGACCATACGCGTAAGCATCTGTCATAGAAATGGTGAAAGATTTCTCAATAATTAAAAAAATGAAGTCCCGATATAATTTTATCACAGATGACAGTGGTTAGCACACACTGTTACATGTGCTTTGTTACTTATTTATTCATTTGAAAATACAACAAATAATTTCCAAATTAAAAAGATATATTTCTTCTCTAGATAAAAAATTGTTTCTTCTCCAGAAAATATATTGCTTCTCCACATAAAAATTATTATGAACGTCCTGTTTCTAAAGCAAATTATATTTACTCGCATAGTCTTCCTTAGTGAAAATCACCAATCGTTTAAAATGATGAAAACGTTACCGTCAACGAAGTTACAAAATTCAAGAAAAATTGTGCTTAATCATTGTTTATGTATGTGATTATGCGTGAGAAAATGTGAGTGAACAAGTGAGGACGAAACGAAATACAGAAACTTTTAATAAAGCTTATTTTCCTCATGGAATTCGGCGTGCCATTCAGGACGCGAAACGGGCCACATGTGGCTCGCGTGCCGCACTTTGCCCATGACTGATTTATGACAACAGAGGACTATTCCAAGAGGATTATGAAGAAGAAAGATGAAAAAAGAGCAGAGCACAGCAATAATAACTGGAAAAATATATTTAATACTCACATGCTAAAGCTTTATTCTTCTTTTATGTGCCATTTCCCTTCAACATAGGAAGGATCATGGTTCTCCACGACCTCCTATCCATTGTAGCTCTTAGTAACATTTGCATTTTTACCCATCACGATTCCGCCATCCATTTGCTAGTCAGGTTGATGGCCCACTACCTCTCCCTATCCCTTTTGCCTTCGATATGCCCAGTGAGTGTCAAATTCTCTAAGCCCTTCTTCCTCATTGTGTCAAAGAAATTTCAATTGTCTCTTGAGTACAAGAGTAATTTATGTTTTTTTTTATTTTCTTACGTGCTCCGTGCTTCATATTCTCAGCATCCTTCTGTAGAGCCATGTTTCTCTTGCCTCCAGTTTTCTTTTCATTTGTGAAACAAAAAAATAAACAAAATCTGGTAATGAATAAAGTCATTAGGGGAAAAGACTCAACTCAATGCTAAATAATAAGGATCAATAAATCCGTAGCCTGACACGTAGCTATTAACTGAATTCTGATCTGCAAATTTCACTGTATAAAATATAATGATTGATTTTTTTTATGGCTTATCAACCTTTTGCAGGTTACTTAAATCCAGAAAATATTTTTAGATTGTAAGAATTTTTTGGTATCTGTCTATATTTCTGAGATGAGGTATTATGTTACACTATTTAGTTCTAGTACTACGTGCCATGTTTAATGGATGTCAATTATCCACTATGGATGCCTTTATTCACTGTGCCATGTGTCCTCAAGGCGTTGGTTAAATCCAGTGACAGGACCCAAAGAGTGTGAGTTCAATACCCGGTTAAGGCAGTGGAGAACTTGGAGAGGGGAATTAACAGGAGATAACTGATAACTGACATCCATTAAACATGGCACGTGAAACTAGAACAGTCTACCCCAGTGAGCGAAATAAAGGGTTCAATTCGACATTCCAACCACCTGAAGAAGGCCGGAGCCTTACAACGGCCGAAACGTTGTAATAAATATGACGGCAAATATGAGGACAATAGTCCGAATAATGTAAAGAATTTTTTGGTAGATGATAACGATTTGCAGATAGACATTCTACTAATTAACTCCTAGCTGGGAGGGAGAAGAAATAGATACACCACTCGCACATCCAATTTTACAGAACCTCGTATTCTCAAGCGGCCGTCCATCTAGGTAATGACCAAGTTCAACGTTGCTTAACTTCATTGATCATTACGAGAACCAGTGTTTCAAGGTGAAATGGCTGTAAGCCCAAGATATGTTGAAAACCATGTACAGGGTGAGGCAAAATTCGCGCGCCCCAGGGATAATTTATTAAACGTATAATTACACATTTAATTGTTATATGTTTCCGTTCAAAATGTCCTCCTTCTTTTTCCAAAACATATTTCAATTCTATGCCTTCATAATTCATTAACACATCGCAGAGTTTCCTTTGTCATTTTACTGCGTTCATATTTAATTCCTTCTTTAAACTCCTCAATATTTCTTGGGCGCGTCTGATAAACAGCTGATTTCAAATGGCCCCACAAAAAAAAAAAAAACAATCAATTTCTGGTGACCTCGGTTGCTGCTCAGAAGGAACTATCAAAACAAATTCAACATTTAAAATGATGAATTAAACCTTATGGTGAACGACTTTTGCCTCACCCTATACAATTGAATTAAGCACGTTGACAAAAAAGTATATTATATTGAAAAATAAATATTTGATGTGTAAAATCAATGCTATCTTCAGCATTAAGCTAAAGACTTATTGATAAAGCTGCATAAATCAAATGGATTATTCCATAAATAAAATCGATACTTAATGAAGAAAAGTCGATATGAAATAAATCGATAAATAAAGTTAACGGTAAATAAATAAAATTCGATACAAGTTAATTAAATAAATAAAATCGATATCCTAGGGACTCATTACTATTTTCGGCTTACGGCCGTATCACATTAAAACCACGGTTCCCGTACGATCTCTGAAGTTAAGCAACGTCGAGCTTGGTCAGTTCTTAGATAGGTAACCGTTTGCAAATACCAGGTGCTGTAAGCTTGTTATGTGCGAGTGATGTAATGGCTAATGACCCGAAATTGTTAATCGGAGAGCAGAGTTCCAATTCCAGTTGGGTTCGTTATATTTAGTTACGAGCAAATACCCGGGTGAAAACTATGAATCCACCTTTTTCCTCCCAGCTATGGGTTAATTAGTAAGATCTGTATCACTGAATCATTATTATTTAAAAATAAAAAAATCTTGCACTCTAAAAAAGAAAAAAAAAAAGAAGCTGGCTTTAAATAATCTATAAAATGTTGACAAGACGTAGGAAATGAATCAATCAATAAATCATTACTGTTTGTAAGAATAAAAAAGACGTGCTGATTGTGTGGAAAGAAAATCAGGAAAGAAAATAAAATGTTTTCTTTATATTTTGTTTGTGTTCTTCCGCGAATAATTATGTGTAAATTCTAACTGCTAATACTCTTATAGAAGCTAGCCTACTACCAATTTCTGGTGGATCCCCTTAGAGATCAACTGACAGAAAATCCCTCAATACACCTTCCATGTAAACAGAAACAGACTATCATCATTGTTTTTTTTCCGTGTTTTGCTTAATATACTGTAATGTAATTGTCAGCTTTGATAATGGGTTATGTAAGCTATTAAGCTTATCAGACGATATGAACAAAAGACGCCATGCTGAAGATAGCATTGATTTTACACATCAAATATTTATTTTTCAACATAATATACTTTTTTTGTCAACGTGCTTAATTCAATTGTATAGGGTGAGACAAAAGTCGTTCACCATAAGGGTTAATTCATCATGTTTTAAATGTTGAATTTGTTTTCATAGTTCCTTCTGAGCAGCAACCGAGGTCACCAGAACTTCAATGAATCTTCTAGCCACACGTTTCTGATGAGGTCTTTTTTCTGAGGGTCAATTTTAAGCAGTTCTCTCAATGAACCATCGCCTTCCACGTTGATAAGAGTCATTGTAAACTCAGCAATCTTGTCGATGTTATCATACTATGAGCTACCTCAGGACTGCATACGGTTTTGAATTCAGATTTGTCCTTCTCCTAGACTGATTGACAAACACGGCTAGAAAGCTTAATCTGTCCTGTTATTTAACCCATAATACACACACACACGCGCGCGCGCATATAAATAATATTTATGTTGGTCACACCACAAACTCGCTTTCACGACGCTTGACACTACATTTGAATGATAACTCTAAAATTTTTAGGCATTTAAAACAACATGCCTGGCCGCATACACAATTCCGGAAAATCCTTGTTGAAAACACAACTATACTTAAACATGAAAGCAATAAACAAAAACTAAAAATTCTTGAAGCTATATACATAAAACAGTTGAAACCTAACCTGAACAAAATAAACTATGAAATCTCCACAAATATTTTTACAAAGCCTATAATTGGTTACCGAAGCCATTGGTTTATACCAACGGCTTCCCATAATTAATACTTCTTGTTTTCACTCTCACGTGGTCTTGTGTGACGTTATGAGCTGCGGTGCGATTTTCGCTCCCAGCGTCTTGTATGCACGAGTTTGTCGTTTCTTGGAAATCTTCCATGTAAACAGAAACAGACTATCATCATTGTTTTTTTCCGTGTTTTGCTTAATATACTGTAATGTAATTGTCAGCTTTGATAATGGGTTATGTAAGCCGACAGTTTAAATTAAAAAAAAAAAAAGATTAAAAAATATGTATCAATATTGTGATTTTCTTTCTTCGTTTAATGATGCTATTAAGCTTATCATACGATATGAAAAGAAGGTACATACAAATAAACAACACTTGTCTATATTATTTAATGAAACATGCATCAATATATACACACACACACACACACATATATATATATATATATATATATATATGTGTGTGTGTGTGTGTGTGTGTGTCTCTCTCTCTCTCTCTCTCTCTCTCTCTGTGTATATGTATATGTCTGGGTATATCTTAAGAGAAATTAGAACCCGTTCACTGACTCTGTTATTTACCAAGTATGGGCGCGGATTGAATTTATTACTAATAATTAATCTACTAATCCATATTGATGACGAGTATCCGATTTCGTCATGATTACAACTGCGAGATTATTCATGGATGATCCATTATTGCGTTCCTTGCTTTTATTAGTGGATTATTAACCAATCATATTTTCGTAAATTATTCCCCCATATTGTATCCCCCACCCCGGAAGTTGGCTTTATAGACTTTACGAGGGATTGCCTTTTATCGTTGATGCTGGTTGGCTTTATTTCCAGAAAATGTTCTGATCTAGCTGTAACTAGTTCCATTAAAGGTAGGGATTTTTGTTCGTAGTTGAAGTTGAGTAAGCATTGTGAGTTTACGTGACTTTTTAATTCCACATTTTTCTTTTTCTCAATCCAATACGTCTTTATAAGACTACATCTCTCGGTGTTTGACTAATTGTGTCTCCATCTGAATTTCGGTTAACCTGCTGTTCTTTGGCCCGGAATATTTCTCTTGAGAAATAATTTTCAGTCATATTTCTTTAACCGGTAAATGTCCGTAATGTTATAACGATTTTCTCTTAATTGTCTTAAGGGATGCATTGCCATTTTATGGTGTTATTTTCTTTTTGTTTCTCCAGTTGTAGCCAGTAATTAAACGTCTGTCGTTTTAGAAGACCTCCCCTTCTTAGTTTCTTTCCGGATAACGCTTACCGGTCCATTCATAATTGGAAGAACGTTACTTCATATGTTTAAATGGACTTATGAACGCTTTTTTTTCTTTTAAAAAAAAAAATAAAAACTCTTAAAAGGTTAAAAACTAGACACCTGAAAATTAATTTGACAAAGTTTGACTCTAGTTGGCTACAGTGAACGCCCTTCACATAAAGGAGAGGCTTTGAGTTGACTTACCATTGTTTAAAAAAAAACAAAAAAAAAACTCTGAAACGGAACCGTGTCACATTGTGTTGTCAAACAAAAGACGCCATCTAATTACAAACTGGGCAAATTGTAAGCTGATAACTTCCATTTTTCATATTGATAAAAATCTTTAGAACACTATATTTTAGTTACTGTCACCGACTTCGTTAGAAACGAAACAAAAAGGAAAAACCTGAAGTATTTTAAATGTCTTCTTTGAAGTTAAATTTCGTTTTATTTGAAAGATAATAGCCTAAAGTTAATCTGTATTTAAAGAAAGATAAATTTCAATTTTGTAAAAGTTTTTTTTTTGTCTTTTTTTTTGTCTGTTTTTTTTTATTAATCTAGGCACGTTCACTCGTCACTAATTGAACTGCCATCAAAGACGAAGAAATATGAACAATAGATTTGCAGATTTGTCATACAGATGATTCAAAGTCAATTAGTATGTTTAAGGATTAACTGGGTTTTGCAAACATAACGCTTACTTTTTGCTTAAAACATAAAATAAATTTACAGTAGTAAATGAGTTAAGGACTAATTCTGGCCAATAATTCCGGACTTAAAAAAAAAAAAACACGCCGAAAATGAAAAGAATGAAAAAAATTTTCTGTTTAAAGATAACCAATATTTTAATATTCTTTTCTATACGCTTTTATGTGACTTAATACATCGACTATTTCTATTTTTATATTACAAGGTGGTCCGAAAGTCTTGTCAACTACCTTCCAAAATGTAATAAGAATAGACGAACCAGTAATACAAAGCACATGTACTGAATTCAGTTTATTCACTTTCATTGACGCAGTCTCACATCGAGAAGTTCTGTATAGACGCCATTATTTTCGTGTCAGCCATCTGAAATAGAAAACTACATGCCGTGGTGACAAGACTTTCGGACCACCCTCTTTATTAGAAGTATTAAAAAAAAAATTAAAAATTAGTGAAATGAAACTGAAATTCAATTTATTGCTTTTATCTTACCTGTTTGATGTCTTAAAATATTTAATTGCACCTAATGAGATCTTCTAATTATTCTGAATTTAAACGCTATTGAATTTTCATTTTTCTTCTAAGGAAGAGTAGTCGGGGAAAGGTGATAATTCGGAATTATTTTCTTGAATATCCATGCTGACAGGAAAAAAAGAACTTAAAATGTGCTAAAATGGAAAAAAAAAAAAAATTCACTCGAAAATGACATTAAATTTTGTTGTCGTTTCTTCAAACATGTATTCATTTAATAAAAACAAAACCTTGTCATAAACAGCAACGGGATGGAAACCGCATTGCAAAATTAATATGAAAAGTAAATTTTTTCCCCTGTCCGTTCTGAAAGAAAATGTATTTAAATACTGCTCAGTTACTGCGCGCACTGTGTCCAAGTACACACTGCCCGACCCAGGGACTGAACTCACAATAACTCTATCACCAAATTCACGAACTAACGCTTTAATTCACTTGGCTGTTGTCCCGAACTAGACTAGATACCCATATATATTGGTTGTAAAACCCGGTAATTCTAAAAAATACCAATGCTATTATAGGATTATAAAGGGTGTTCCAATAACTTGGATCGATTTTAAACTTAATTCACATTTTAAAATCGGTCTAAGTTATTGGAACACCCGTTATAATTTAAAAAAAAAAAGGAAAAAGGGTTTTAACTATAATCTATTAATATAATATATATAATATTTTTATATGCCGTGTCCTTTTTGGACGTAGGTGATCATGCCCCTTCCTAAGTTCCTGTCCTATGTGTAGCTTAGATATGGCACAAGATCGAAAGTATGGGGCACTCAGTGAGGATCGAACTCTCTATTCAGTCGTAATTGATCTAGCGAGACAATCTTGCTAACTATTACACCGCGTCGAAGTGCCCAAATTTCCACTGGTATGATTATTCCAGATGGCAGTTGGATTTGGTTAAGATGAAAAGCGCTGCTTCTACATTATTCAATCAGTAGCTTTTTTTTTATTTAGAAAGAAAGAGGATTTTGACATGTAAATATTTTTCATGTATTTTTTTTTCTCTTTACTTCCAGTCTTTCACTACAGCACACATACCGCAGGGAATTCTTAAATAAGTTTTTCATAAGGAAACCTATATTATGACGCTACCGAAACGAAACTTAAGATACAGAAAGGTAAGCAAATTTTTTTTGTTGTTGAACAACTTTAATTTTTGTTAAATTATCTTTGAAAATGTATGCTTTTCAGGACATTTTAATTTTTTCGACGGTTGCAATGGAAGCAGAAAAGACTAAACAACAAAAAAAAAATTAATACTTTTTTTTCATTTGTTTATAATTTTTTCTGATTATGAAACTGGACTTTTCTTTGGGGAATTGGTTTTCTCGAAAATTGAAGTTTGAAAGTTGACGCGAGAACTGAAGCGAATTTACAAAATACTTGTCTAATTGAACCTGGATGTTTTAGTTATCATACAAATATGTAAATAAGTTAATTTTTATAAGGCTGATAACGCAAGTTTCGGTTGTGTCATTCGCAACACCAAGATCTGAATTCTTTGTGGCAAAGCAAAAAATATAACTTGGGGAAAAAGAACTGTGATTTACATAAAACAGGCCCAGGACATCATACTTTAATTGTAAATTGACTCCCACCTCCCTTCAATACTACCGCGAAAATAATGATTATCATCTTCATTCCAAGTACAGAAATATTTTCCTACAAAAAATATTGTATATACTCGCGTATCATGTGACTTTTGAAGCTAATTTTAAGAAGGTCGCATCATACACGAGATAAAATTAGCGTATGTACTGCTGACCCTAGTTACGCAGTTGACCAAACTACATATCCATTTACTGTAGTCAAAAAGTACAACTGTAAAATAAGCATGATTTTGATAAACCTGATGTTTTAATTAACTTTATCCAATAATAATGCATGTAATATTTACATATTTTAGTATCTTATTAAAATAAAACGTAGCGAATATGCATCTTCTTCCATCGTTTACGTTTATAAGATGTTTCGCTGTTTCTCGTTCAGTTGTTTATGTCTGTACACGTTTACGCAACGAGTTTAGCGTTACTAACGATATTTTTATCATTCTTAACTAGAAGATAGGATATATAGAGGAAAAAGACTTTAGTCTATTGTAATTTGGTCTCTCAAACAAAGGAACTCGCATGATGATACACGAAATACATGATAAAATCATTTATTTTATAAGTGAAAATTTGGGAGTCCCATGATACGCAAGATCACGTGTTACACGAGCATATACTTTACACTTTAGTTTGAATTAAATTTTACGCTAAAAGTAATAATGACCGATCCCAGAAATAATAAAAAAATAATACAATTGTCCATATTAAGTAATTTTTAACTATCGTGTGTTTGTAGGATCGCTGAGTATATATGGTATTGTGGTATATGTTGGATAGGAGAAGGATGGGTTCTGACGCTGACTGAGGAATTTTTAGTGAATGGGTCGCGAGTCGGATTAGCTAGGTTTAAGATTGAATGTCGACCAGCCTTTTCACCCACTTCGGGCTTGTCATAAATTAATGTACAATAACATTAATTAAATAAACATCCCAAGCACAAAAAAAAATGAAGTATTTTCATACAAAAACACACTTTAGTTTAAATTAAATTTTGCGGTAAAAGTAATGACCGGCTTGAAGATTGCCGAAAATAAAAGGTGGGGGGTGGATCCGGCAAAGTTCATTGATTACAAAACTGGTTAGAAAAGCCAGGAATTATATACTCTATATTTAGGCAACCGGGATTTAGCTTGGACTATTAAAATTGCATGAGTGTCATCTTCAAATTCCTGAAAACACGAAATGATTTAAACACGCCTATAGCTGTAAAGCAGAATAGATTTGCCATCGTGGAATCTAAGAATAAGCGATCGTCGATCAAACAAATGTTAGTTGTTTTTAGTACGCATGATCGCTCTTTCCAAAGATATCATATTTATTTTCTGATAATGTAAGGATTAGTGTTACTGAATTGGATCTACAAAGAAACATTGGGCTTCATCTGAGAGCTTAGCGACCCTAAATTTTAGTTTATTAAGCTACACCATGATGTGGAACTTTAAAATTTAGTAACGCGGGGCTTAGAAAAGTATCTCTCTGCCTGGCAAAAGCTGTTTGCTTATATTGTAGAGGACCGTTGGGTGATGAGTATGTATTGTAGAAGAACACATGTGGGTAGAATTTCCTGCTAGCCTGTCCAACTACATGAGAAAGTTGGACTTTAATTAAGTCCAAAAAAAGCAAACAAGACCGATAAATATATATAAACAAATATATGTATTAATAAAAAGTTACAGGTTACAAGCATATGGACAGTTACATGGACAGAGTGCGTGTGGTGAATATTATGTGTGTGTGTGTGTGTTTTGTTGTGGTGAGTGTTCGTGCGTACGTGTATTGTTCTTAGCGTGTTCCCAGAATTTGGGAAACGCCGTATCTGTGAGAGCTCACATCTGCGAGGTGGTATGTGGCTGAAGGCCTGAGGAAAAAAGAGGAAGAGGCGAAGGGTCAGTCAGTATTTATAGCCAGGGGAGAGAGACCCCCTGGTGAAGGGGTCAGTCAGTATTTATAGCCAGAGGAAAGAGAGACCGCCTAGTGAAGGGTCAGTCAGTATTTATAGCCAGGGGAAAGAGAGACCGCCTGGTGAAGGGTCAGTCAGTATTTATAGCCAGGGGAGAGAGAGACCCCCTGGTGAAGGGTTAAGGAGCTGAGGAGGAGCTAACTCCGACAATATATAATGTGTGTATGTTGATAAATTTTAGTACAAATATAAAATTTGTCATTCAGCTGATGTTATATCTCAAAACTCCAGATTTTTGTAATTGTTCTGGTCACAAGTCAGGGGCTATCGGCAATTGTCTGTCAATTTTTATTTCTTTTTATTTTTTATTAGGTTAAAAAAATATATACTTTTTTTTTTTTATTGGTGTTAGGTTAAATTTCTTTCCGCTTGTGCATGTACATATGTAGATTTGTCGTGGTTATTTTTCCTTTTCTTAATTTTCTTATCTGCTTATACTATTTCAGTATCATTTTTCTTTTTGTTTTATCTCTCTCTTCTCTTTCGTAGGTAATGTTATTTCTGTTGTCATAGACAGGACTTTTATTTTGGTTAATTTTCTCGAATATTCTGAGATTTTCTTAAGTTTGGAATTATATATATATATATATATATATATATATATATATATATATATATATATAATATATATATATATATTCGTTATTCGAAAATCACTAAAATCACAAAAAATAGCCATTTTTTCAGCACTTCTGGTGTCTTATCAAGTGATGGTGTTGAATGTAGAATAAAGCGTTTTAAAAGGTCCAAATCGACTAAACACACACACACACATATATATATATATATATATATATATATATATATATATATATATATATATAAAGACCTGATACCACAGAACAAGAATATTGATTTAAATAAACATAATTTTATGTTCATTTTTTTTTTTTTTTTATATCCGAACTAGGCTGCCTTTCGGCCAATGTGTCATCAGGGACCAATCGTTGGCAACTTTTAACTCATTTGAATTGATAAGAAATAGTAATATATATATATATATATATATATATATATATATATAAATATATTATTATAATAAAATTATAATAAAAGAGACTGTTTATATATTTCACATTGAGTACTGCACTGTTCTTAGAGCGTTATTATTTTTTATGCCACACCCCGAAGTATTTGTAAAACCAACACACAGCCTGTCAAGGAAAATAAACAATTCGTAAAAGAAACCAACTGACAAGAAAACAAATCAGATAGCCACCTAACTAAATAGCAAAAGACACTGTTTTGTCGAAAATGAGCATGGCACAGAAATTTTTTACTCGAAATCTTTTATTTTTCAAATTGTTAATTTGTTTTTCTGCTTAATGAAATTGATATTTCTATTAACATTAAGTAATTGCATTTTCTTTTTAAATTAAATATTTCCCAATTGCCACCAACCTCAGTATTGCGAGGGGTTACCGGAAAATTCTGAGCCATACTAAGAAGCCCCCATCCCGCACCACCCCTCGAAAATCTGACCAAATAATTTAAATTTGGCCAAATTTAGGAAAATTGGTTTGCCCAAGGACTTCTCAACACACCATGATTCAGTATAAATGGAAAAACGTTTTTTCTTTCTTTCCCCGAAGAGACGTGCTGTTGATTGTGTAAGAGCAGTATTCGGTATGGTGAGATATTTTAGAAATTAGAATGTTGGATGACAGACTTTAATGCCCAAATCACCCACATACAACATTTTGGACGCGCGACATATTTTTCTCTTAAATAGTTGAGCAACACTATCAATGAGAATTACGACAGTTTGCTCTTATTATTTATCTACTTATCTATCAGTGATTTTGCTTGACCCACATAAGAGGGACTTTCTACTGTTGGTATAGTTGTACTTCCAGATCTTTAATAGACACTAGTCCATGAACCGTCTGCTCTAACCGCACTAACCTTGTGCTGTACTATGTAAAACTTAAGTAAGAAAAAAAAGAAGACACTGAATTAATTTTGATCATAAATAAAATACTACTCATAGAAATCTCGTTTTCTCTTTGTAGTAAATACAAATGAAATGACACCCAACTCCTCTCTCAAAATGTAACATTGGGATCGCTTGGAGATTGATCAAACAAAATGAGACAAAAAGAAGGAAATTGAAAATCTACTAACTGGATGATAATTGTTAGGAAGATGGATTGAAATATTTGAAGAAAATTAAAGACAAAATGAGTTGAAAAATAAAATAATGTTTTCAAGATGAACGCGTTTGAATTCAGTAAGATTGAGCAAAAACCAATTGTTGGTTACCGCTGATTATGATCGACGACTTCGGGATTACATTATTGGTTGCCGTTGACCAGGAACGACTTAGGGGTGGTACTGCTTGGACTGATCTTCCAGCCCATTCCGGGGGCTAACTGAGTGTTATAGTAAAATTTTAATTTAATTGCACCTGAATGTACGGTATGGTGGAAAGAATAACGGCTCGGAATGCGAAATCGAAGAGCCGAGATCGAATTCAAGACAGTTTCAGTACATTGACTTATGCGCAAATACCCTTGCGAAAGATATGAATTAATTTTTTTTCTCCCCCCCCCCCCAAGCTATGGATTGAATAGCAGGACAGACTGGGTCCTATAAGTTTTGTTTGGCAACCAGTCTATCACAGAAGGAAATGCAGCCTACTACGAGAAAATTATCTGCCAATTCATTCATCAATCGAAAGAGACATAATCGCCCAAGC
>CAHIKZ030005596.1:0-82500 GCA_903632075.3 Acanthosepion pharaonis | reverse complement strand
TCTCTACCCGTGTTGGTTTGTGTCTCTCTCTCTCTCTATCTCTACCCGTGTTGGTTTCTCTCTCTCTCTATCTCTACCCGTGTTGGTTTCTCTCTCTCTCTCTGTTGGTTTCTCTCTCTCTCTCTCTCTCTCTCTACCCGTGTTGGTTTCTCTCTCTCTCTCTCTCTCTACCCGTGTTGGTTTCTCTCTCTCTCTCTCTCTACCCGTCTTGGTTTCTCTCTCTCTCTCTCTCCGTGTTGGTTTCTCTCTCTCTCTCTCTCTCTCTACCCGTGTTGGTTCTCTCTCTCTCTCTCTCTCTCTACCCGTGTTGGTTTCTCTCTCTCTCTCTCTCTACCCGTGTTGGTTTCTCTCTCTCTCTCTCTCTCTCTACCCGTGTTGGTTTCTCTCTCTCTCTCTCTACCCGTTGGTTTCTCTCTCTCTCTCTCTCTACCCGTGTTGGTTTCTCTCTCTCTCTCTCTCCCCCGTGTTGGTTTCTCTCTCTCTCTCTCTCTACCCGTGTTGGTTTCTCTCTCTCTCTCTCTACCCGTGTTGGTTTCTCTCTCTCTCTCTCTCTCTACCCGTGTTGGTTTTTCTCTCTCTCTCTCTCTCTACCCGTGTTGGTTTCTCTCTATATATATATATATATTTCTGACCGTGTTTGTCTGTAGGTCTGTCTCTCTCTCTCCCTCTGCCCGTGATGGTCTGTCTCTCTCTCTCTCCCTCTGCCCGTGATGGTCTGTCTCTCTCTCTCTCCCTCTGCCCGTGATGGTCTGTCTCTCTCTCCCTCTGCCCGTGTTGGTCTGTCTCTCCCTCTGCCCGTGTTGGTCTGTTGGTCTGTCTCTCCCTCTGCTCGTGTTGGTCTGTCTCTCCCTCTGCTCGTGTTGGTCTGTTGGTCTGTCTCTCTCTCTCTCTCCCTCTGCCCGTGTTGGTCTGTCTCTCTCTCTCTCTCTCCCTCTGCCCGTGTTGGTCTGTCTGTCCCTCTGTCTCTCTCTCTCCCTCTGTCCGTGTTGGTCTGTCTGTCTCCTCTCTCTCTCTCTGCCCGTGTTGGTCTCTCTCTCCCCTCTGCCCGTGTTGGTCTCTCTCTCTTCCTCTGCCCGTGTTGGTCTCTCTCTCTCCCTCTTCCCGTGTCGGTCTCTCTCTCTCCCTCTTCCCGTGTCGGTCTCTCTCTCTCTCCTCTGCCCGTGTCGGTCTCTCTCTCTCCCCTCTGCCCGTGTCGGTCTCTCTCTCTCCCTCTGCCCGTGTCAGTCTCTCTCTCTCCCCTGTCGGTCTCTCTCTCTCTCCCTGTGTCGGTTTCTCTCTCTCCCTGTGTCGGTTTCTCTCTCTCCCTGTGTCGGTTTCTCTCCCTCTGCCCGTGTTGGTCTCTCTCTCTCCCTGTGTTGGTCTCTCTCTCTCCCTCTGCCCGTGTTGGTCTCTCTCTCCCCTCTGCCCGTGTTGGTCTCTCTCTCTCCCTCTGCCCGTGTTGGTCTGTCTCTCTCTCTCCCTCTGCCCGTGTTGGTCTGTCTCTCTCTCTCCCTCTGCCCGTGTTGGTCTGTCTCTCTCTCTTCCTCTGCCCGTGTTGGTCTGTCTGTCTCTCTCTCTCTCTCCCTCTCTCCCTCTGCCCGTGTTGGTCTGTCTCTCTCTCTTCCTCTGCCCGTGTTGCTCTGTCTGTCTGTCTGTCTCTCTCTCTCCCTCTGCCCGTGTTGCTCTGTCTGTCTGTCTGTCTCTCTCTCTCTCTCCCTCTGCCCGTGTTGCTCTGTCTCTGTCTGTCTCTCTCTCTCCCTCTGCCCGTGTTGCTCTGTCTCTCTGTCTCTCTCTCCCTCTGCCCGTGTTGCTCTGTCTGTCTGTCTCTCTCTCCCTCTGCCCGTGTTGCTCTGTCTGTCTGTCTCTCTCTCCCTCTGCCCGTGTTGCTCTGTCTGTCTGTCTCTCTCTTGCTCTGTCTGTCTCTCTCTCCCTCTGCCCGTGTTGCTCTGTCTGTCTGTCTCTCTCCCTCTGCCCGTGTTGCTCTGTCTGTCTCTCTCTCTCTCTCTCTCTCTCTCTCTGCCCGTGTTGCTCTCTGTCTTTCTGTCTCTGCCCCTGTTGTTCTCTTTTGGTTTTTACGAAAAACATAGCTTCTCTTACTTCTGACCAAGTGAATTGAATTCCGCTGAGAGACAAAAAATAAAAGCAAAGCATGTTTAAAAGATAAACGTGCCGTACTAAATTGGTCCCAGCCCGGTTGTTGTTTGGGGGGTGGATACCTGCCGGCGCTTTTATTTGGTACATAAAACTAGAGAGATCAGAACATCCAGTTACATATCTGGGTCAATGTCCAAAAAAATCCTTCACTGCACTTATCAGAATACACTTTATCTTTCATGTACCCTTTCCTTTCCTTGTAGCCGATCAAGAATCTCCACAACTTCCTATATCCTTTATATACTTGTTCGCTTAGGGTTTACTCTCCTTCGCAGTCCCTTTTCTGTCATCCATTTACATAAGCTCGATTGTGGTTACTTTAGGTTTCCCACCAACCCCGTCGTTTTCAATATCCTGTGAGTGTCAAGTCTTTAGTAAATGTTAAACACTTTAAATATCGCGGTGTATGCATCAGGTGCATTGGACATAGAAATAAGCTGCGCTAAAGATTGTTTCGCCTTACACCGCAAATTGCTACAAAATAAAAGCATTAACCTGTAAACTGGAGTCATTTTCTGAAATTGCTTTCTCAGATCGAAAATTTCATGTAGATGTTCTACATGGTGCCAAACCTGTTCAGAAATATTTAAACTGCCAGCTGTATACATCTGCTTTCTCAAATCAATGACTAAAAATGGCTCCAGACGAGTGAAACCTGTGTCTCTTGGCGAAGACAACAATTCTTCGAACTCTGTGAACTCTCGCTATAGAATCACAAAAAACTGTACCAAATTGCAGTAACCACATCACTTGAGAACCTTCAGCAACAGATAAAACGGACAAAAAACGAAGAGAAAATCACAATATAATCAAGATTTTGATATTCCACTCTACAAATAAAGGGTTAGTGTTGTAACTTAGGAAAAGTTACTGAATAGAATAACCAAACGAAGGTTGGTAATGAATGATAATACTCAGGACAAGAACAACACATAAGATTCACCAGCGGCGCGTAGAAGTTTGTCAACTGCTAGAAGTGAGTCAAGTGAATTCCACAATGACTCTCCAACTGCAGAATATCTACCAACCGCCCCACGTCGTCAGATGTGGCATAGGCCGAATTTAATGTGGGGTATACGAGCCCATAGACTCGGCCAAAAATTTCCCGTAGACCCCATATAAAACATAATCGGTTAGCTGTTTCCCGAGACGAGACTCGACCCTTCGACATAGCCTCGTCTAGGGACCCTCTCTGCCCGGAGGCAGTTTGACCAGCACAGCTAGAGAATCTCCAACTCTAGACCAACATACAATATTTACTACTGTATTTATGTGAATGGGAGCATACCCATTCTCGCTCGTAGGTATGCTAGGACAGTTAGAAAGAGCCCATACTGGAAAGAGCGATAAAAGCTACTGGACTTGAGACCTATATTCCTGATAGTTATTTTACTAAGAAAGATCTTATAAATTTCAACCGACAGTATTACAAGCTGTCCGGTCAATGAATGCTGAATGTTTCCTTATAATGAAACGCTAATATTAGCATTACTCATTGCTTGGTCTAATGGGGAGTTTTAAAGGTGTTGCCCGATTCTCCTTGCAACAGAGTGTGGTGAGCATCTGAAAGTTTCTACGGGGATGGCAAATTTTTTTTCAGAACTGATTATATACACAACGCAGTGTTCGTAGAATATGTACTAAGCAAATCCACGATTTACTTGGCTAACAGTCAACCAAACATAGCCATACGAAAGGAGTTCTATGATTTAATGTCTGTATTTGTTTACGGCAGATTATGGAAAATGTTCCGATAAACAAAGAACAAAAATAAAACTTGACTGAATAATATAAACCAAAGCCTATTTAACAGTGGATTGCATTTTTATGTAGCTAATCAATACGAAGCTTTTAAAGGCCCGTATAAATCGGAAATGGACTCTGTTTTAAGCAAAGTAATATTGTCTCCGCAATCTGCCCGATAGTTGTTTCTTTCTCTCGAGCTCACAGCGCGCATGCGTCTATTAGATTTCCATCAAAGGACTTAAATTTAGAATGTAAATTAATTCCTGATCGATGCGGCTTCGTTGCGAAACATCTAAAGGTTTTGGATTTCAAGATTACAGGCAAAACTAATTGCGAGTTTTAATTGTCTGTTTACGGAACAACGAAGATGACGTTAGCCAGGAACAGGTTACCATATTCACGTATAGAAACAGAAATATATTTTGATATAGCGTACTGTGCAATACGAATGACGTCAGGACAGTCATTCTCCGCCCCCAGTGGTTCTTTCCTTCCTCTGCTATTTCTTTACGTCTATCTACTCATCCATTCGAATTAAAAGAAAACCTTATGTCCAATTTATCACTTGGGTATTACGTTGTGTTATAATTTATTCTTCCCTGCTAAATAAGGGAGATTAACTGTTACAAAGAAGTATTATAGCTAATCAATAAGTTTAGTTTAGTACAACCACACAGTAGTGGAGTACCCAGTTAGGATTAATCGTGATGTTGACATGACTAGCTGGCAACGGTTTTCAGAAAATAACTGCATTTTTTCTTTTCTTTTTCTTTTCTTTTTTTCTTTTCTTTTTTTCTTTTCTTTATTTCTTTTCTTTTTCTCTTTTCTTCTTTTCTCTTTTCTTTTTTTCTCTTTTCTCTTTTTTTTTCTCTTTTCTTTTTTCTTTTTTTTTTTTTTTTCTTTTTTCTTTTTTTTTCTTTTTTTTTTTTCTTTTTTTTTTTTTCTTTTTCTTTTTTTCTCTTTTCTTTTTCTCTTTTCTTTTTTTTTTTTTTTTTTTCTTTTTTTTTTTCTTTTTTTTTTCTTTTTTTTTTTTTTTTTTTTTCTCTTTTTTCTTTTTTCTTTTTCTCTTTTCTTTTTCTCTTTTTTCTTTTTCTTTTCCTTTTCCTTTTTTTTTTTTCTTTTTTCTTTTTTCTCTTTTTCTTTTTTCTCTTCTTTTTTCTTTTATCTTTTTTTCCTTTTTTCTCTTTTCTTTTTTCCTTTTTACTTTTTTCTCTTTTTTCTCTTCCTTTTTCTTTTTCTCTTTTCTTTTTTCTTTTTTTTTTTTTTTTTTTTTTTTTCTCTTCTTTTTTCTCTTTTTTTTTTTTTTTTTTCTTTTTTTCTTTTTTTCTTTTTCTTTTTCTTTTTTCTTTTTTTTCTTTTCCTTTCTTTTATCGTTTCACTCCAACCAAGGCAATAATGTCACTAAGATGCAGAGCTTTACAGGAAATGAAAGAATGAGAAGACAGTGAATAGGGAGGATTGTAGGGAAGACTTAAAGCTTGCCGGAAGACAATAAGCATTCGGAAGAAGACGAGGACCTGCTGTGGAAACACTAAGAAAGGACTTGGAAATTTCCAGCCCAAAGACTGTGGTTGACTGGAATCAGTTATGCCATAATGTGTGCGTTGAGTATTTCATCAACGACCACCAAAGTGATAAAGAAAAACAGGAAATAGTTTAAAAATGCGTGTTTTGATGTTGTGAACATGGTGCACAGGTGATAAGGAACAGAAAAAAAACTAATCAGAGAAATAAAATAGTCACGGGAAAAAAAAAACCTGACGGAGGGGGTGAGACAGTGCAATAGTGATTTTACTTATGAGGAAAGCAAAAAAAAGTCTGAAGTGCGAGAGAAAAAAAAACAAGATGGCGATTGCATCTAGCTAGTTCAACAATAAAACGGTGAGACCTAGCTGCCAATCTAGTAGAACGCTTCATGTAGTCGGGGTACCAGGGGGAAAGCTCATCAGAGCAGTAGCCATGAAAATATTTGTAGAAAAGACAGAGGGAAGCCACATCACGTTGGTAAGAAAGTGACTGAAGTCGGAAATGCATAATCAGGATTGATTATATTACATATCTTTCTTGGGATTTTGTTAAGAATCTCGAGATGTACACCAGGAGCACCAGACCAGATATTACAACAGTATCTAATTAACAGACGAATGGTAGATTTCTAAATGTGCAAGATAGATTATGACCAGAAAAATATTTCTGGTGCAACACCATGAACCAACTTTCCTTCCAGTAGACAGTGATTCAATATAGCCACTCCAATTCATGTGAATGAAAACGTGTGGCCCAAAAGGCGTAGAGTGTTGTTCTCCTGGTGTTTATCATCAGCGATGCTGATGGCAGACAGAAAAGTTTCGCTATGGGGATTAAATGAAGATAGTTCAATTTTGGAGGCGTTAAAATTTATAAGACATGTCTTGCCCCAGTTAACCATTGATTGGAAGTTCTTTTCAAGCGCAGTTGCCAGGTTTATTTTATCTGGTCTGTTGGATTTTCTATTAAGGCAGGTGAAAATGATTGTCATCTGCATAAATGCCTATTTGGGAACTGATGACATCGGCGAGATCGTTGACGAAGATCAGAAAGATAGTCCTGCGTTAGTATGAAATGATTTGGAAGCGTGCCCATTCAGCACAACCGTCATGACACAATTTGTTAAAAAAAAAAATGGCTATCCACTCATATCCATGGATGCCTGTATACTAGGGCAGTTAGCCAATCTCTGTTGCAGACGACTGCCCAGACAAATTTGTTTGTTCTATCACTCACATGGCCCAATTTTAGTTTATACTGCATCTATGATGAGTGGACTTTACTTAGAGTTTCTGGAAGATAGCGCGTTATCAACACTTTGAACAAGGCTAGCACACTCAATGATGCACAATGACTTGTGACTTCATACTAGCACAACCATGGACAGCTCTCAAATAGTTCCGTTTACCCAATTTCACTAACACGCCTTGGGTCTTCATTCCAAGCGGGGTTACTGTGTGTGAAAGAATTACAAAACAAACATTATTAGGGACCCAGAACAATAGAAGAGTGGATAGTGGTTGACATTGCATTTAAATTTTGGAAGATCAAAGTTAACTGGAAAGTGTGGAGCTGGAAGAAAGTTACACGTGCGAGAAAATAAACTCTCAGCGTAGAAATTACGGGTAGAACTAGCCAATTCAACTATAAATTAATGAGAACTTCATAAAGTTTACCTGCCATAACGAAAAGCGATATTTATTTTGTAAAAATACAAAAATGTGGCACAAGGCCAAAATCGTGTGTGGATGGATGGTGGTCTTCTGTCTTAATATTAAACTTAGCAAGCCACAGTCACTGAACCAAACATGCCACAGTAAAAAAATTGTCGTCATTAAATAACCCATTGAAGTTGATATGCCGTAAAACAAACAAATGTTTGATTCAACGTTTCGCAAAATCTGTTTTCGTCAAAAGTAAATGTTTGCAAAGTTGTTCTTGAAAGTTCTGCCACTTAGAAAATGTCGTAATTGAAACTAATGAAAATTTGTAGATGCTAAATCTAGTGAATGTTAAAGAATTCACTATCCTAACAATCGTTTTTCTTTTCTTGGGTTTGTCGTACGTTGTCATGTTGGATAATAACACATTTTTTATTTAAGAAAGCAGAACGTTTGCCATTATGGTCCTTCCATGGTTCACTATTTCGTAATGGAGGACACCTTTCATATTCCACCAGACACAAAGTAAAGATATCTGTAGATGAAATTTTGGTTTTGGTGTTCGTGCGGGTACAACTAGCCAATTCAACTGTAAATTAATGAGAACTTCATAAAGTTCAAGTGCCATAGCGAAGAGCGATATTTATTTTGTAAAAATACAAAAATGTGGCACATGGCCAAAATCGTGTGTGGAGGGATGGTGGTCTTCGGTCTTAATATTAAAACTTAGCAAGCCACAGTCACTGACCCAAACATACCACAATATTTCTAACACCAAAAGACTGCATTCTTACTTACCATTCTTACTACATTCACCATAATACCTCGAAGTCTCTATGATGTCCTAACTAGTCCCCAAATGTACAATTGCTGTCTGTAGTGGAATAAAACAATTTAAAAATCTAAATTCCAATACCATAGCAAAGAGCGATATTCATTTCTAAAAATTACAAAAATGTGGCACAAGGCCAAAATGGGGAAAAGGACAGGCTTCTTCTGTCTTAAATTTAAACTTAGCTAGCCATAATTACTGGCCTAAAACATACCACAATATTCTTTACACCAAAATAACTCGTTCTTACTACACCCACCGCAACACCTCAGCGTCTCCATAAAAATCCTAACTAATCCCCATATGTACAAATTTATGTCTGGTGTCGGGGAATAAAATAACAATTCCATAGCGAAGAGCGATATTTATTTTGCTATGTACAGAAATGTGGCTCAAGGCCAAAATGAGGAATGGGGGAAAAGGGACGATATCTTTCTGTCTTAGCTAGCCATAAACACTGACTCAAACATCGATCAATATTCCATACAGCAAAACAACGCGTTCTTTCCTTTCTTACTACACCCACCATAATACCTCATTGTCTCTATGAAAGTCCTGAATAAACCCCATATGTGCAATTCCTTGTCTCTGGTGGTGGTGAACAAAACATTTTAAAAAGTAGCTCCAATGAGTATTTGCAATATGAAAACAAAACTATTTACAAGAAACTAAACAAAATAATATTAGTAATAAATCCCCGCCCAACTCCTAGTGAAGAGCTCATTCGAACAATTACAATGAAAGTATTTATAGAAGTCACATGGAAGCTACATTACGGAAGTGGGAAAGTGACGTTAGCCGAGACACCTCGTCAGGATCAATAATATTGCTGATTCTTTGGATTTTGTGCTCTATCATTAATACTGCGTACTGTTAACTCATAAATATAGCATATTCTAAAACTATATTTTTATCATATATCAGAACCTGTCGGTAGTGGTTTGAATACGCGGACTACAGTCACTGGAGAACCGCTCAGACGCCACTAAATGTGCCCCCTTCTGGGTGGGGGGCTGCTGTCCACTGGTGAATAAACCGGTCCTATATTTATACATCGATAAATTCATTGTTATTTCTACCAAATAAGATTTCAAGTGTTGATAAATTAATCAATGTAATCATCTAGTTGTTAGCAAAAGCGACATCCCAAAATCTGACCTATATATTGGAGCCGTCAGAATCAATCGAGGACATGAATTTAAATATTTGGGGAACCATTTCAGCAGTCGACGGAGAATCCGAAAGCGTACTGAAATAGCGAATGATGCCTTTTACAAGTTAAGCAAAGTATTAAGAAACAAGAACATTTCGTAAGAAAAATAATATTGCTTAACTGTTATACAATATCAAACCTATATGGCACCGAATGATGAACCAATTCTTTATGGAGGAAAGAGAAGACTTGAAGCAACAGAAATGTGGTTCGCTACATTATTCAGACTATTGTCCTCATCTTTGTCGCCATATTTATCACAACGTTTCGGCCGTTGTACGCTCCGGCCTTCTTCAGGTGGTTGGAATGTCGAACTGAACCCTTTGTTTCGCTCACTGGGGTAGGCTGTTCTAGTTCTACGTGCCATGTCTAATGGATGTCAGTTACACATGGCATAGTGGATAAAGGCGTTAGTTAGATCCAATGACAGGACCGAAAGATTTAAGGTGGTGGAGAACTTTGAGAGGGGGAATTAACAGGAGATAGCTGACATCCATTAGACATGGCACGTGGAAGCAGAACAGTCTACCCCAGTGAAAGTAACCTACCTAACGAGTAGATATAGTGGGCAGAACGTGGACAAAATAGGGGACATTGCTTGGCACTATAAAAAATAGGGAGTTATGTTCACATCCTGAAGGAACACTGCACATGAAAGAACCATAAACGCACACGAGTGTGTGTGTGTGTGTGCATACATACTTGTGCATTTTCTATCAATGCCAGTGGTCGGCATTTGTGCCCAGGTAAAAAAAGGGAAGGTTTATGACTGGCTGAATACAATGTTTAGTCTTCATTTTGTCTGAGGCCGAGAAATAAGTGACGGTGTAACAAACACAGTACGCTTGCTTTAGTCTGATTTGAAAACGTTTATTTGCTAGATTATTCTCTTGTTTTTGTTAGCCCGATGTAGTATCCAACAGTTTTCATCTCTTACCAGATTAAACTGAGATAAAAATTGTGTTGTTTTGAAAGGTTAGTAATGATAAAACGGAGAACCAAAAGGGAATAACAAGTGAAGATAGGATATGTTGTTTACTAATTGTCTACCATTACAAAAGTGCTCACGTGGCTTAAAAAAAAGGTGGCTTTCGTGTTTTTATAGCTAGAAGAGTCTATATATTTTTTTAAGGTGCCAAGGGACGTAATTTAGATTACACTACAAAAATAATATCTAAATTGTCACACCAGATCCCATTATAATGTTAGTCTTTTCCGTCGCTGGTCCGTTGCTTTCCTTCTCGATTGAGAGATATTAAAACGAACATGGTCTTTTGTAATGAACAAACACCCATTCGACTTTCAAGTTATAAATTTATAAAGACAGTTTTTTTGGGTGGTCGAACTTTTTCTACCACTCTTTGTAAATACAGGTTTGGGACTTTCCGAGTTAACAGGTCGAGTATCCCTGTGCGCAGTTATCTGAATATCTGGCTGATCACTTTGTTCTGTTGAATTATCGTGGCTGTACACGGGAATGTCTCTGCGTGCATTTGGTAATATAGACGATTCTGTTGGTGTGGCTATTTGGGGAAACTTGGTTTCCACATTTCTTTTCCGAAGATGGATTCTATTTCTACGAAGCAATCCAGCATCAGTCTCAACCAGAACTGACCTTGGTGAGATAGTTTTCACGACTTTGGCTGGACTCATTTTAAGTGTCTTCAGCCAAACTGTCTCTCCTTGTGTAAAAGATGTTCGTTCTCTAGCTCTATGACGTTTATCAAAATTAGTCTCATTTTGAGCTGTGCATCTGTATCTTTGAAGCGTTAAACATTTGGTTGATTTTCATTCTTTTGAGGTAGTGCTGGAATGCGAGTCCTGAGTTTCCTATTCATCAACAATTCTGCCGGACTCTGGCCATGTTGTATTGGAGTAGTGCGATAATTGAGTAAAGCAATGTAAGGATCACTCGACTTTATAAATAGACATTTAATTGTCTAGACAGCACGTTCCGCTTCACCATTTCCTGGCAGATGGTGAGGGCTGCTTGTGAGGTGAACAAAGCCATAGATTTTAGCAAAATCCACAGTCTTTGGATATGAATTGAGGACCATTGTCACTGATTACAATCTCAGGTATGCTATACTTAGCAAATATCGATTTACAGTGATTTACAATACTATCTGCAATGGTATTTTGTAGATGAGATATTTCTATCCATCTTGAATAATAGCCTATGACTATCAAGTATTTGTGGCCCTTTTTTTTTTTCAAACAAATCCATCCCTACTTTTTGCCAAGGGTAGTCGGGTAACTGGGTTGGTTGTAATGGCTCTGGTGGATATTTTCGTTCTTTTTCACAAATGCTGCATCCTCCTATTTTCTCTGTTATTTGTAAAAGTTGGGCAGTCTCATCCAGATGTATTTTATAAACATACTCCAGTTTTCCTAAGCCTGTGAATACTTTTGGGAATTGCTCTTTATATTTGTGACCACTGCTTTTTATCGAATTGATTTTGCTCAACAAATTTAATGCTTTAATCGCTGGTCCGCCCAATAATGGTTCTGTCAAATCTTTAATGATATACAACTCCTGTTGTGAAATGTTTTTTTCCGTAACACAGTGTAGCATCTACTTTACCAATGAGATTTATTTTGTTTTGACCTCTTCCATATAACCTATTGTTGATTTTCTTTATGATAGGAGAATTCTTCCTAAAGAACCGGTCTGGTATTACAGTCACATCTGCGCCTGTCTAACCTGAAAATTTTGCTGCAGATTGCAGTGGTGACTTTGATATTAGCTTGCCAATCAGTTTTTTTTCGTTTACTTCACTGTCTTTAATATTCACCAACGAAATAGATTCTAAAAAGTGGTTTTCTTCCTCTGCAACTCCCCTTACGGATTTATTTTTTACATAACAGTTGTATAATAATGTCCTAGTTTATGACACTTCCTGCATTTTGCATTAATCGCCGGGCAGTTATCTCTGCTGTGTGAAATAAAATATCCACAGCGCATGTTTCTTTTCAGTTTTTTATTTATATTATGAAAATTTTTTATTTTTTCTAGATACACGGTTTATCTGCGTATCTGATGCATGTGCAGAGGATATAACCTGTGATTGTTGCTTTGAAGTTTCATGTTTATCAATCTGTAGGCATTTATTCTAAGGTTAGGGTTTTATCCGCTAAAATTTTTCCCTTTAGAATGTCATCCTTCACCCCGACAACGACTTGATCCCCTAATTAATCCTATCCGTCAATTGTCTAACAATTTTTGCAAGCTGGCGTAGAACAGCTATGAAAGATTCTATATTTTTTCGAAGGTGGAATTTGTACGATTCATACTCTTCGTGTCTCACCAACGAAGAATTCCTTGAATAATTTAATAACTTCTTTGAGATCATTTCTGTCGTCTTCCGAATTAAAATGTAGCCCTTCAAAAATATCAAAATACCCTTCGCCCATAAAAGAAAGAAAAATAGAAGTTTGATATTTCGAGTCAACTTTGTTTGATAATCGACTCGCCAGAGTATAATTTTAAAAAATACGCTTGAATTTCCTCCAATTTTTCGCAACATTCCCTGACAGACATTTTTGCAGGTGGCGGTACATTGGCATTGAAACTTTGAGTTATTTTTAACACAATTTCAAAAAAAAATAACTACTCACAAGTCTGTGAAGAAATCTTTTTTTTTTTTTTTGTTTTTTTTCGAAATTGTGCAATGCGTTGATTTTTTTTGATTTTTATTTTTTTTTTTTTTTTTGTAAATATCCCACTTCTAACCATGTGTTGTTTTGAAAGGTTAGTAATGATAAAACGGAGAACAACAAAAAGGGAATAACAAGTGAAGATAGGATACGTTGTTTACTAATTGACTACCATTACAAAAGTGCCCACGTGCCCACCCCAAAGGGGGGGGCTTTCATATTTTCATAGCTAGAAGAGTCTATATTTTTTAAGGGTCCAAGGGACGTAATTTAGATTACACCACAAAAATAATATCTACATTGTCACACCAGCTCCCATTATAATGTTAGTCTTGACCGTCGCTGGTCCGTTGCTTTCCTTCTCGATAGAGAGATATTAAAGCGGACATGGTCTTTTGTAATAAACAAACACCCATGAGAAAATCAATTAAATTTGGTAAATTGTTATGAATTCTTCAGGAGGCTTGAATTTTTCACTGCTCATCCAGTCTGCCATGAACGTCCGGTTTTCGCCGTGTTATCAATGCGTTGTCTAAAGCTAACAGCCATTTAGTTTTATCAGGGACGTGTCATCAATTCGTTCTGGTACTCAACGACAGGCAGCGTTGCGTTTCACTACAGAGCGATTCGTTTCGCTGCAGACATTTGCCTGCACATTTCATTTTAAAATTCACTTTTAGCATTTTCGCTGCTGACGTTGGTTGATACATCCATTGAAGTTAACCTTTTCTGCTATAAATTAGTTCTCGTAAATTTTTTTTCATATCTTGGATATAACAACTTTATTATAGTTTTATGCCTTTTTTTTATTCATTTTGTGTCGTTCCAATTTTTTAAAAAGCAAATTCCACTAAGGTTTTAGTCTGGCATAAGACTACCGGTTGTTTAGACACCCTCGTCTTGTTGGATTGTGTTTCGATTTCGCCGGTGGCTTGTCTGTATTTGATAAGAATAATCTCGGCTGCCAAATAAAAGGGTTTCGTAATAAATTGGTGGTGGTGGGGGGGAGAATCTCTATCTATAAAAGGCTGTGTGTGTAACGAATGCACGGCCGCAATTTTCGACGGATTTGCACTAAAATTTACATGCACATGCTCCAAGTTAGTGAGAAGGCCAAGACCGACTTTGCATTTACCAACTCCCATCGATCGTGGAAATAATCGATTTTTTCATGCTTCTACGGCAGTTTTCATGTAGTTTGCGGCCATTTTCTACTGGCCAGAGTGAGAGCCTATATTTGGCTGCCACGAATAGGCAGGAAGATTCTATTAGCCAGCGTGAGAGCCAACAGCTGACTGACACGAATGTTAACTACCATGCTAGCATGCAAAAAAATCGATAGCTACATTCGTCACAAGTGGAGGAAAAATTTTAAATCTGCATGGCACTTTACTCCAATTGGCTCATTCGCTTGCTTAAACTCAACGTTGATTCTGATTCTGCAGAACTGGGTTGGGTGTGAAAAAGTATTTGTTGTTAACATTCATTTTTCATTCGGTTTTTCCAGTTACGAGTCCTTTTTTATAGCTGATCGTTTTGTGTTCATTTTGTTTAGTTCTTTTTTCTTAACAGATTTAATGTTTAGTATAGAGCTTAGAAAAAAATCGCAGTGTGAGATAGGCAAGAAGTAAGGCATGTAGCAACATCAGCACGGCAAAGGGCACTTCTTTAAAGGCAAGGAAGGGCAAAAGTATTTTAAGTGATAGCGATTGCTGCATGAGTCGTACGATTTTTGAACCAAGCACGGGCAACGCCGGGCCATGCTGCTAGTATCTAATAAACGTTCTTTCTCCGGTAATATTCTTTGTCATTGTAATTTCTCTTTTTGGGAACTAATTATAACGACATGTATTACCCTAATTAATAAGCATATATGACAATTAATAAATCTGGAGTACAGTAATGTACCTTCGTTTTTGCATGGCACTGACAGCAAAAGTAGGTATACAATAAGTATTAGACTAGTATTATTATACTGCTTCTAGGATTCATCCAATCCTTTTTGTGCGCACGCGCGTTGTTTTTCATTACTATATACATACTTTGCACCCCTCTGTACACAAACTAGTAAAGGAAAAAAATGTTATTCTCTATGACAACGGATGGCCACATACAGCAAGAATAACACAAATAAAAATTTGAACTTTGTTAGTTTGTTCTCTTTGCACTAATCGATCATTGGCTCTTTTTTCGATTTGGAAACTGTTTGATGACGAAAACGTTTTCTAATTTAAGAGTTCGTCGAAAATCCCACCTCTAAACTTGTTGAATTTTACTCGAAATCTATCGATAAACAGCCAGAAATTATTGCAAATAATACTGAATATATAATTAAATAAGATGTAATTTTTTTTTTTAAGAGTAACTCTGATAATATTTATGACTCCGCCTAATGTCTTGTTTTAAATGTTAATTCCTATTCATCTTTAATATATTTTGTCATAGAAAAAAGGGGTTTTATGCATTCTTTAAATACAGTTCATTGCATTTAGGGAGTTACTTCAATTTTTATTTGTCCTGGGTAAGACAATAAACTACATCCGACAGCAAGGCCTCTGATCAGGAGATTTTGAGAAGCATAGAAACACCTCTTAATTGCTCGTGTTCCTGGGTCCACCCTGGCCCGGAGTGGTGGCACTTGTTGGGGTCCCAGCCATGGGCATATAGTTAAACCCTCAAACTGGGGTTAAAACACTATGAAAGTGTAAAAATAGGTTTTAATACAGCATTACTTTTTGTGTTAAAAAAATATTACCAGCAATACATTCTTCTTGGAAAATATTACCAGCAATACATTACTTTAAATATTACCAGTAATACATTCTTGAGTGGGGGGTGAAATATATTACCAGTAATACATTCTTTGGGGGTGGGATATTACCAGGAAAACATTCTTGCCCTTTTTGGAACTTTCCACTGCGCAGTCGCAAGCGGATATTTGGCATTTTTGGAACATTTTCCAAATATTTGCTATATTCATTCTGAATGTAGACAGTCTGAGAACTTCAAGAATGGACTAACTTTGTCAACTCCAAGTATTTGTCAAGCTATGATAGTTTGGAGTTAATCAAAAACTCGCATGTTTAATAATTTCTTTTTAAACGATCAGTTCTAGATAGTTGTTTTCCTGTCTGTTTTTGCTCAGAAAGTCGATGGAATCTGATTGAAATGAATCTTATAACCGAAAGACGCATTGAAATGGCTAAAGTGCATTCTAGAAGCTAAGCAGAGTATTAAGAGACAGAAAAACATCGTTAGAAACGAAGAAATGAGTGCTGAACTGTTACGTGATATGTCCTCCTATATGGCAGTGATTGCTGGACAATCTCCTCAAAGATGAAGAAGAGGCCTGAAGCAACAGAAACGCGGTTCTACGGAAAGATGCCGGGGATACCATGGACCGAACATGTGAGTAAAGAGGACGAGACTGTTTTAGAGAAAATGGTAACAAAAAGTTAACTTCTAGTTAACATAAGCAAGAGACAGTTGAATTTTCTGGGGAACGTAATGAGGAAGCAGGGCTTGGAAAATCTGATACTCACAAGACAGATTGAGGGAAAGAGGGAAACTAATTGTGTTATACAGGAAATTAATTTTAAAATAAACGTGCCATACCAAGTAAAAAATGAACGGTGGAGAAATGGATTAAGGAATCTGAGAACCGAGTTCAAATTCCAGTCGAGTTCATTACATTCATTTACGTACTAATACCCTTGGGAAAGGTATGAAGCTATCTCTTCTCCCCGCCCATCTATGAGTAAATAGCAGGACTGACTTAGTTGGCAACCGGTCCAGGAAAGGAAATTCTATGAATTCAAAACCTGAGGGTGACCCACACTGTACTCCGTGGTCTTCGGTTGTCTGTCAAGAGATTGGAGAAGAGATGAGCCCCACCAATCCATCTGAAAGCCCACTGAAAGGATCATAAGGAAAAAGAATCAGTTTTCCTTCTGCCTTCATGTCCACCACTCCACGACGAATGAAGCGTTCAAGTGAATGATATTGATGGTGAAATAAACAGTGTTGGGGGTCGGGGAATTGAAGGAAATATTTTAACCGTACCTGTTGAAACACCAGTCCCTGTACGATCATTGAAATTAAGCAACGTCGACCCTGGTCAGCACCTAGATGGGTGACTGCTTGATAATACCAGGTGCTGTAAACTTGAATGTACTGGTAGTGTAAGGGGTAGTAAATCGGAATTGTTAACCGAAGACCCGAGTTCCAATCTCAGTTGGGTTAGTTATATTATCTTACGCGAATTTACCTCTTCCCCCAGCTATGGGTTAATTAGTAAGGCTTCTATCGCTAAACCATTTTCTGCAAATATAAAATAAAATTACGTACAAAATATTTAGACTTCGACATAAATGACGCTAAATAAAACCTACCAACAGCTGTATTTATAAATAGTTTATCAAATTTGGCTATTGATGTAAAAGGGTTCTTTTTTGTTTCTTTTTTTTAATATGGAAGGCTAATAAAGTTAAGTGAGAAATGCTGGTTACAACAACAGTAGTAGTACTAGTAATAATAACTAGAAAAGCCAGTGAACATTTTACGGTTTTTCTATTTAACTTCTCGGATGAATCTTAATTCTTAACTCTCAAGTCAATGATTGAATAAGCTTATGGCAAGTTCTGCGACCATAAAATATCCGTAGAAATTCCTCTATCGTGTCGTTAAATATTTGAGCTTAACAACTTTAACAAAATATTGCAATGACAATCATAAATATGAATGATGGTCGTTTATTTTAAGAAGCGGATAGAAATGAAAAAATTTAAAATTGTCAACTTTTTCATTTCACCGAAACAGCTGTTAAAATCTATCTTCACATTTTCTTTTCCATTTTCTTACTGAAACCAAGTAGCGTCTTTTCTCCTCCTTCCACGTGATCAAAATGGAATAGTCCATTATTTATAAAGTATAGGCTGAAAACGTTAAACACTTTTATATTCTGTTATTTCCTTTCTTTCTTGCCAAATCCCTGTCTTTCGATAATTTCTCTTAATAATATGCTCACTGGATATTTTGGCGATTACCTTACTTAGTTTATTTCGTTGGGTATGGTGTATAAATGAAAAAAAAAAAAATCACTTTTATCGCGGTCGCTTCGCTTCTCGGGCTTTCGGTTGAGATCAAAGTGTAGTATCTGTTCTTATCAGCTTAATCTGATCCTCTCCATCTTTCCTTCTTTCGTTCATTTTCTCAGTGAAACCACTTTTCCCTTCTTTGCACGCGATCAAAACGCGGAATAGTCCATTATTTATGAGGTCGTGCTAACTAACGAAGGAAAGGACACGCACAATTATAATAGGATAAATTTTTTTTCTTCTTCAAAGAACCGAAGCGGAATATTTTATTGATCAGATGTCATAAAATGGGACAGGTATGTCTATTATAGGAAGATCGGATTTTCCTTTTAGTGCCGAATCAATCAAAACACAATGAACCAAAAGAGACATAAATAACAAAACCCTGAATCTATAACAACAAAGTCAGCAATAAATATGCAAGTCATAACAAAAATATTGGCCACTCATCTGACGCCTGAGAACGGCAAATCCATAAGGTTTGGAACTTTGCCTCATAGCTGAATTTTCATAGAAAACAATTTTTGAAGTCGTAGCAGAACTTGTTTATCATATCTTTACTACTTTTAGTGGTATTTCTTGATAGGCAAATTTTTACTCGGTTTAACTTCGTCTGGCACAAGGCTAATGGTAAAATTAATAGAAGACTATATTGCATAAACGTCCTAAGTATGGTGTGAATCAGCATTTTAAATAATTGCTTTTCTATGACCGCTTCGACAAGTGCTACTAATAAGACTTTTACCTCGGTCACGAGGATTGTCGATCTCGGTGGCTAAATACTGGCAGAGATACTTTTTCCAGTTTACTAGAATATTTTTTTGTTAAGCTTCACGTCATGATCTTTTTTGTTTTCTTTAAATTTGACTGAATTTCTTGGACTGGTTATTATATGCAGTTGGCTTAATATCCTCATTTGTTATCACGGCGTTTCGGCTATTGTGTTCTTTGGCCTTCTTCAGGAGTATTTCGATCCGGGTTAGCTTCTGGTAAAATTAAATTGGAACCTTTGTTCAATCTACAGGTTGATTATTCTCCAGTGAAAACAGGGCCACCAATAACCGAGCAGTGTTAAAAGACCGAATGTGCGTGTGGATTGTGGCTTGGAATGAGAAATCGGAGAGCATAGTTCGAATTCACTTTCCTTTACATTCACTTAGCCGCAAATACACTTGGGAAAGGTATGAACCCATCTCTTTTTCCCTAGCTATAGCTTAAATTGCAGGTCTGACTAGGTTCTATAGCCTTGGATGGCAGCCATTCTAGAGATGTTGACTCGTTAAATTCGCCCATCTCTCAGCAAGTCTGGGCCCCTCATCGAGGATCCAACAAAAATTCTACAATTGCGTGAGTTCTGCATTACGTTCGTATATATCCTGGTATTCCCGAGTGGTTACCCATCTAGTTATTGACGAAGCTTGACATTGCTTAACTTCGGTGATGTGACAAGAATCTCTCTCATTGTGGTATGGCCTCGTTATATTGACTTCTGCGCAAATACTTTTGGGCGTATTATGAATCGAAAAGGGACATGATCGCCCAAGCGTGTCATATCCGCTCTTCCCAACACGCACTGGGCTAGCGCGGTAGGGTAATAGTCCATATAAGTATGGTGGGAGTCCTAAGTCCAACAAAAGGACAATCACAGGCTGGGAAGACCTTTAGGAAAAGATATGTATCCAATTCTCCCTCCAGGCTCTGGCTAAATGTTATGACTGTTGGAGACCTTTTTAGGCGTGTAAAGTCAATCAATCTTTGGTGCTTGATAATAGGTCATATTAGGAGAAATTCCATGGTGTTTGTACCCTGTAACCCAGTACGCTTTGTCACTTATTACTTGGAGATGAGGTCGACAATACTAAGGAACTTTTAATATTCTAATGTAATGATTCTCAACAACCGTGTCGTAGCATACTAGTGTGTTGGCGATTCTCTTAAGTGTTCCGTGAAATATTGTCTCATATATATATATATATATATATAAATATGTGTGTGTGCGCGAGCGCGTTGTTAAATATAACAGACAACGAATGTCTTATGTTTGATCATGAGCCGTTCTTAGCTTCGTATAGTGGCTTTAGTTTCGGGAGAAAAGAAAGACAAAAACTGTTCAACGTTTGGATATTTTTATTATGCATAAGCCATCATCAGAGTATTTATATGGACATTACAACAGTTGTTCACCACCAAACTTCTATACAAACAACACGACGTCATCTATAATGGTGAACATCTCTGTTGTAATGTCCATATAACCACTCTGATGATGGCTCATGTGCGCTGAAAGCTTAGATCGTTTGAGAATACCAGGTGCTTACAGCATTTAAGTACTGATCACACTAGATGTTGGTAATTGTACGAGATATAACTGTATACCTTGAATCACTGGAGCCTACCCAGTTAACAAAATAACGTTGCAAAACGTTTCAGAGAAGTTACATTTATTTTGGAAACTCCCCATAACATACCCGCAATATTGCCTTGTAATGTTTTAAATGCGTTGCCTTATAAAGTTATTTTGAGAGATTTTAAAAGTTCTGGTAGAGGTACGGTGGAATAGTGGATAGCAGCTCGGATTGAGGAGAGCAGAGTTCGAATTTCAGTCGAATCCATTACATTCACTTATGTGCTAATAATATGGTAAAGATAAGAATCCTCGTCTTTTCCCCCAGCTATGGGTAAATAACAGGACAGACCGGGTTCTATAGTCTTGGATGGCAACTGGTCTACTGCAGAAAGAAATGGCAACCTACTGCGGGAAAAAATCTGCCTCGTCAGTCATGTATCGAAAGATACAGATCTAAGTGTGTATCACGCATGGCGCATAACTGACTGACGCATGGCGCATAACTGACTGACGCATATTAAGTATAGAAAAGTTATTCGGGTGTTATTGGCCAGTACTAAATTACAGAACTACGGCTTACGGCCATGTCCCGTTAAAAAAAAAAGGGGGTTCTCGCACGATCACCTAAGTTAAGCAACATCGAGCCTGGTCAATACCTAGATGGTTGATGCTTGGGAATAGAATGTGCTGTAAGTTTGTATGTGAAGTTAGTTTAATGGTTAATGTCTCGGAATAGGAAATAAGAGAGCCGATTTCCATTTACAGTTGGGTACGTTATATTAATTGCGCGCAAATACCTTTGGGGAAAGGTATGAATCCATCTCTTCTCCCCGTTAGCTATGGGTTAGTTAGTTGGTTTTGTATCCGTAAATCGTTCTTACAATCTAAAAATATTTTCTGACTTTAAATAACCCGCAAAAGGTTGATAAGCCGTATAAAAACAAACAAATCAATCGAGCACGCTACAGAATGATGCAACGTTATCACGTGACGAGCGGTCGGTTTAGCGCCAGGAAAATAGTTGATTTCAGCGTTACAGTAACGTTGTCACAACGTCACATAGAACTCCAACCAAGATACAATGTGTCTGCCACATTGGGAGAACGTTCCTGTTAGCTGGGTTTTCTACACAAAATTTATTTTTGTCGTTACGTGACGCCGAGAGAAAAATAAAGTATTCGTATAATCATTCCTTCAGTTCGTCTTCAATTTATAATTTATCTAAATTCGGTTTTAATTATTTTTTCATGTTTTCAACCGGTCTATTACAGGTAGGGGTCCCAATTCCTCGTCTTGGAATGTTTACTCGGGTATGTCTATTCCTTCATATGGATGTCTTGCATAGCGCCCAATCTGTGCAGAAATATTCAAACTGTGTGCAGTCATTTCTTCAATGAAGGCGATAAAGCCACGAAGACGCAAATGGTGACGGAGTGAAAGAATCTGAGAAAAATAATTAAGGAGAGGACAATAAAAGAATGGGATAAAGGAAACAAGATTACAATTCACATTGAATCTAAATTTTTGAAGGTCAAAGTTGACTGGAGGCTCTGCGACCACATCAAGTTAAAACACTGATTCCCGTACGATCACCAAAGTTAAGCGACATCAAGCCTGGTCAGTACCTAGATGGGTGACCGCTTGGGAATACCAAATGCTCTAAGCTTGGATGTGCGGGTGGTGTAATGGATAATGCCTTGGAATTGTTAATCGGAGAGACACGTTCCAATTACGGTCGGGTTCGTTACTTACGGGCAAATATGCTTGAGAAATGTATGAATCCATCTCTTCTCCCCCAGATATGTGTTAATTAGTAAGACTTGTATCGATAAACCATTATTATCTCAAAAAATACTTTTACAATCTAAAAATATTTTCTGTCTTTAGATAACCTGTAAGGATTGATAAGCTGTAAAAAATGAACCAATCAATAAAACAAAGTTGGCTGGGAAGCAAGAAGCCAGAAGAGAGTTCTACAAGATTTTCTCAGTTCAATGATTAAAAGAAAATATTTTAATGAATGAACCTTGTACATTTTAAATACCTTCTTTCTTTTTTTTTTTGTTTTTGAACTACGTGAACTGGCACTACAGAATAAAAATAGGTTATGAAATAATAGAAACCACATAACTTGAGGATTTTCAACAACTAAAAAGAATAGCAAATGCAATTTTACGAAAATAGTGGCATAAAGAAGGTGTTGATTTTCCACACTACTTCAAACAAAGTGTTAGGTTAGGAAGCCTCCAACAATACTGGAAAGAGTGATAACAGAAGCGAAAATCCTGTTTTCATGAGAAAAAAACTGTTTTAAGAGAAGAATTTTATAAGTTTAAACCGAAATTAACGCCAACTCTTCAATGAATGCTAAATATTTTCGTACAAATAAACGGCTAATATTACCACTCAAAATCGAATTGTTACGTTCATTTATTATAGGACTTGTCGTTTCATCATTATTATTGCATAGGTGACCTTATTATGCTCTGTCAATGTTTGACTTGGTTTCTGGAGTTTTAATATTCTTGTTGGATGAAAAATAATCAAAGGAAATATAAACCACGAACATTGATAAAAGACTACCGATAAAAAAAAAGAAATCATTAAAAAAAATGGGAGAGCTAACAAATAATCGAACAATCTTCTTAGTTTAGTCTGATCATATCGAATCGTGAATTTCGTTTTCCGACGCTCGAATTGAATGTTCACGATGTGATCCGATCAGTTTCGCTCACAAGTCTCTTTTCTCATCGTCTCCTGTTCTTCCCCACTCTCAAACTCCTGCATCATTCATCTCTCCACTCTCGCAATTCAAGCTAGAGAAATACACCATCAATGTGACTAATGTCGATAGCTCGTTAAAAAAAATGTCTGCGCATGTGTAGACGCATGCGCATAATTTTCTGTTTTCTTTTCTTTTTTCTTTTGTTTTTTTTTTTTTTTTTTTTTTTTTTTTTAAATCCTTTGTCAAACATTTTATATCCTGTTGTTTTTATGACTTTATAGAATAAAGCAGTTTGAAAATAAAACAATTATTCCTGTTGTATTCCCGCCAGACTTTCTCACTGAGGTCGAGTGACTTAGTGTCTTCAAATAATTTTTAATACTATTTTTGCTCGAGCAGATTTAGAATATTTGTATCTTTTCCACCTTTCAAATCCTGAATTGTACTTGTGAAAACTCTTCAGGTCGTGGCTAATTTGAAAAATATTGATATTCTGAGTGTGTGTAACTAGAGTATGTTACAGAAGTTTTAGATCATTCGTTCACTTAGTGTATTGGCATGTTCATTCTCTGTGTCTGGTGATTGCTGCAGGAAATCGACTCACAGCATATCCGAAGCTTCCTAAGAACCTTTTTCTGCATAGTTTTCAAAATTTATTTTTAGCGTTACACGGATTACGGGTAACGTATAAAACAAAAATATAATTATCAGAAATAACAGTGACTATGATCAAGCACAGTCTGGGACAGTGTTGTACCATTTATTCTTAGACTGCTTCTGCACAAGATAGATATGTCTTCTATAGGTGCTATCTAATAACTAAGGATCATTGATTTGTGGTTGGTGTGTGATGTTACCTTACGTTGTTTCTCACCATTTATCTATAATGGAGTCTCTCTGAGCCTTGGTTGGCAATCCATTTAGTGATGGTGTCACGATAAAAACACCCTTGATAGCCCTAGCGAAGCATCAAGAATTCAGCTATTTGACAAGATTATAAACTACACCAATCAAAGTATTGAAGATAAGGAATACTGGAAAGGTGTAGTGAGTTCAATCTCGGCTGAGGCCGCATGATGATGATGATCTATATGGGCTTATGTAAGAGTTGATAGAAATCAATTATAATAAATATGTATGTCAGTGTGTCACACTTTTTCAACTTTACTCCTGGAGGCCGTAGACTAAAATATCATAACATTTTGGAATCAGGCCGACCCCGTGAGCAAATTAAAAACATTCCAGGCTGGATCCGGGCCCGCAATCCTGAAATTTTGGATTCTCAAGTTTTCACTATTTTTTTTTTTTTTTTTTTTTTTTTGCGACGAATTTTTGTACGATAACAATTTTTATAACTTGGAAATAAATTTGGGAATAATCAAAATTAATTGCGAAATTTAGCGAAAGTCACTGATGAAAGTCACTGTACAGAAAGTAAGGACCTATGCACATCAAATTGTCATTAAATTAAGTGGCGGCAGAAGAATTATCGTTGAACTTATAAAAGGTAAGCTTAAATATTGATGCAATACTTAAATATCGAATCTACTCCTCCCTACCTATTGTGAGGAAAGCCCAATCAAGAACCCTCCGCAAGAGCTAACTTAAATGACGCCAGATAGGGCAGCTTTTAAGCTAGTACACACACACACACACACACACACACACACACATATATGGGACAAGAGGAAAAATATTCTCAGCCGACGCGTTTTTGCCTCTGGGGGACTTTATCAAGCCAATGTAGGATTTATTTTGCTATACGTGTTTATATACAAAAATACGTAGATGTCTTTGGTTTATCAAGTTTTTTTGCTTTTTTTAAATTTTAGAACCTTCATGAATATTCATCGAGTAGTTGAACGGTCAGTCAAAACATGTGGCCACAAAGTGGCATGATTCAAAGTCTGGTAAAAAGTCACTTGAGCGAGTTCAAGAGATTTTTTAACAATATTGCTTAGATTGTTATGGTTTGAGATGTACTGTACATCTTCAAAAGCATGAGGTGATGGATTTAGATGTTTTCGTTTTATTTTCAACATATTTGTGGTTGTGTATGTTGGCTTTGGAAAGTAGTAATTCTTTCAGGAAAAGTGAAATTAAGAAGAAAAAAAAACTGGGCCTAGATTCATATTTTGGTAAGATTCGATGACGGCACTCTCGAGAATTTTTCTTCGGAATAAATTGCTTTCTTTTTGATGAGTGGCATTTTTTATTCATTTTAGATTAAATTGTGTTCAATTTATTTCTGTATATTACCAATGTATTTGTTATACGGACTACTAAAAACGCACAAACAGGACACACCAATGAAACCTATCATATCAGGGATAGGCAGCGCCCCACACACTAAGTAAAATCCTAACCCCACTCCTCGGCACATTTAGTCCCTCACACATAAATAATTCAGGTGACCTTCTCAACAAATTAAAAAAACAGACATCATAAACAAATATATGGCCAGTTTAGACATAAAATCCTTATACACAAACGACCCTATATAGAAATGCCTAGTTCTAATAAAATCACATTAAATATAAATGAAATTACGTATCCCTATATATAAAATCATCTAATCAACAATGATTTTCATTTTTGGTAACCCCTTTTATGGACAAAGATTTGGCTTACCAATGAGATCTCCTTTCAATGGCCCTTTCAAAAACATTCTACCACAAAACTCTTCTTATTTTAGATACATAGAAAACGTCCTACTAATATATATTCACAAAACACCATTTTAACAGATCTTGTCAACAAAATAAATAGCGTTTTGAACCTCAAGCTAACAACACCATCCCCTTCCTAGATATCATGTTACGCAGAAACAATAATGAACTCAAATTTGATGTTTACAGAAAAGCTACCAACAAAGATGAACTGGTCAATTTTTACTCCAACCACTCCGATAAAATTTAATCTGGTATATGTTTCTACTTAAGAGCATTTAAGAATTTGTTGTCCCCGATATCTACCCAAAGAAATACACAGAGAAAACACATTCAAAAACCTCCAATATCCTAATCGTTTCATCCACAATGCAAAGAGAAAGGCACATAAAATACATGATCGCATCAAAAGTAACATTATCTATATCTATAAAACAGATATGTGCGTGCGTGTTATTTATGCACGTCCACATTTCTCAACCGATTTCGATGAAATTGTATAGACATACTGCAAATCTGCCAACTACGTCAAGATCAACTTTTCAATCTTCAGGCACCCCCCTCCACGTGTGTGGCAGGAAAATCGATAAAAATGAAGGTGGGTACGACTTTTTGCAAAAAAACAAGGCAAAGTTACACGCGAACAAAATTTTTACTGGACGATGCACAATGCAAAACATAGCTCATGTTACGAGGTTTATGTAGAGTGCTTGATAACTTTCCTGTGACAATGGCTTCACCCCCAAAAATGATAAAAACTGAAAAAATCGAGTTTTTCGTACTACTTAAAATAAAAACTTAAATATCTTTCTCATTTCTTATCCGACTTTCTTCAAACATAACGCAAAAAGTTTGACATCATGCACGAAATAAAATAGTGTGGTTTTAGTCCTGAACTCTTCCCCGCGTATAACGAAAAAATACGAAAAACTGTTCAAAAAGTCCGTTTTTCGGCTATAACTCCCTGGTTTTTTCATCTGATGCATTCCAAATTTGCCATGTAAGTTACATATGGCACACAAATTATATTGCTTGAATGTTTGTTTTAGATTATTTCAGTTAAGTGGACGAAATCTGCGACAAACAAGGTACAAAATCAGCTTTTGCCATTTTAGCCAGTAGTTTCTTCATGATTCCATCCTAAATTCGCATTCGAACAACCTTTTGATGCAAAGATTGTTCGAGAAGGATTATTGAAGCTTTAAAAGGGGAAAATTCCCGAAGAACCGTGTGAAGGAGGGGGTGTTCATGCGTTTACACTTGCTGTTGAATAAACACTTCATCCCTGTTTAGTTTGGCATTGTTCACAGATCTAATAATCATACTATTTGTAAGTCATTACGGCCATAGGAAATTTACTTAATATCTAAAACATTGAAACGATTTACCCCCGAGCAACGACCACATAAGAAGGATTTATCGATGGAATTCTTTATTAAGAACAAACGCTTGCGAAGGACATACCGTAAAAAATATTTTTGGCAATTCAAGAATGGTGGGATAATGTAGTGAGCCAAATTTTACAATGGGAAAGGCGATAGATGTAATTTATGCCTTGTTGAAAAATTAATTATCTTAAAACACTTAAATAACCATAGCTTATTAAACAAGTGAAATGAATTAATGGTTACGTGTAAGCAAAAAATATCTGCTAAAATACGTTGATCCATGTTAATTTTTACTGTAAATTATGGTTTGTGTGTTTTTTATTTTTGAAAAAGAATCAGTAATCGCCCTTTATGCTTAATATAAAAAATTAATATTCACAATTAATATTCACAACTAATATTTACAAGCAATTTTATTTTTACAGAGGTGTGTGTGTTTTTTTTGGGTGTGTATCTATCCCGTTTATTTTGAATGTCAAATATATTTTTAAAAAAATGAATCCCCTGAATGACAGTGCTAACATTTTTAAAAAATTTGAATTACGTAACGGCCAGTCTATACACAACACCTGAAGACTGCGTTGTACATGAAATCCAGTCGTGCTACCATGAAAGACAATATGTATATTTATTAATATATGTGCTTAATAGCTCTGTTTTATTACATCGAGTATTGTTTTATTAACACCAGCACCATATGTGCGATATATAATAATGTTTATCCTCTACAAGGCCTTAGAGCCACTAGAGATAGTGTTACAGTGTAAGAGGTATAGTTTATGGGGATACGCGGGGAAGATAAGTTAACCCTAGACTTGAACAGGTTGTGTGAGTATGCTCTTGGGAGTTGGTTCCACCAAAGCAGCGCTTCGTGTGGAGAAGCGACTCTAGTGGAACTTACATCTCACCAATGGAATATGAAATGAATAGGAGTGGTTCACTACAATGTGCATGGTATGGCTGTTTTTAGTCGCGAAGGTTAGAACTGGTGGAACTAAAGAATGTAGTTATATATATATATATATATATATTTGATTAAAAAGAATTGAAAAGGTTTGTCAGTTTAATTTTTTATTGTATTTTTCCAATTTTCGAATAAGGTGTTGAGTATTCTGTTCAAAATCGTTCATGAAGTTTATATTGTGTCATTGTTTTTTTTTTTGTTTTTTTTTCCCCCAAGTACTTTCGATTACTACAGTCATTTTCAAGATCCAATATAGTGCCTGTTTGGTAGTTTTAATTCCTTTGTATCTGTCGTGGTATTCGTTGGAAAGCTGGAATTTTGAAATAGTCTCCGGGTCATCATGTGTAATGGTTATTGGGAACGAAACCGCTCCGAAAAGTGTGCAATTTCTTATCCTCGTTGAAAACGTTTCTCATTGGTTCGTGGATATGACTTGATGGCCTAATGATTCCTAATTTTTATCTATTATTAGAATGTGATTGAAACTTTTGCCATTATTGCGAATTCGGTAACTTGAAACCATAAACGTTTCAAGATAAAAAAACAGGCACCGCGCATTCTTCCTAGTTTCCCTTCTTGGTTATAATGCGGGTATTTTCCATTTTGTCTCTTGTTTTCACTTTGTAGTCTGCTGGGTGATGTTCTTGTTTGCAACAAGATTCGGCATCTTTGCTTAAATATGGTCAGTCTGACTATAGCATTTCCAGAATATTTATTTTCTCTTTAATTTTTTTTTTTTAAGTTTCTGATAATACTGTTTAACTATATCGCCGAACTTTACACAATTCTCTATACGTCGGAGTGTTTTTAAATGTTTAGATTGCGCAGAAACGATTACTGTATATACTTGAGTTTCGTGCAAGTTTCTATGATCAGCTTTTTACGCAAAAAAACAAAAACAAAAAAAAAAACATGGGGCCGAAATGTGCACAGGTAATTTTTTTTTTTTTTTTTTTTTCAAAAAGGTTAAAATCCTGCATTTTCGGTGAGTGGTTGTGTTATACACAAGTAATTTTCTGAAGGGTGTAAAATTTCCTGGGTTAAACTATATATGCACACGGTTTATACACTAGTATATACGATAGTTTCTTGTGGACGTCATATAAGTAAAAGACCAAAATATTGGCGTGGTCAGGACAGTTTAAATTTTTCATTAATTTAAGATTAATTAAATTCATCGATTTTTTTTCTTTTATTTTTATGCGCGGTTTCAACGGTACTAGCTAGTATGGGCGCGAACTGATTCAGCCTCACACAACCATGTCTATATTTATATTCGTTGAAAGCCACTTTACCCGCACCCGCTTATTACAGGACTGGCTGTTTCATTGTGATATGGCCCACCAACCCAATTTTTTCAGTATCGTATCAATCGTTTCCCGCGATCATTTTATTTATTTCTGAGAACTGGCCTCGTTTTACGAATTCAATGCTACATTTTTCTTTACTTTGATCCTTATTTCGTCTTTGGTTACAGCGTGAAAAGATCATTTTAATTATTTCACCCCAAGCAAGGCAACAAAGCCACTAAAATGCAAGGGGTTACCGAGTGTAAAAGAACGAGAAAAAAAATACACTATTAAAGCGAGCGAACAATAAAAGAACAGAAATTAAGAAAACAGGATAACGATTGACATTGTACTTAAATTATTGAAGATCAAAGATGACGGGAAATCATAAGGCAGGAGGGTGTTCCACAAACGAAAAGTGCGAGAGAAGAAACTGCTAGCATACAACCCACAGTTATATCTAACAATTTCAACTGTAAAGTAATGAAACCTTGTCGCCAATCTTGTACTGCGCTTAAATTCATAAAGTCTTTGTACTATAGAGGAGGGTAATATTTATTTTATTACAATACAAAAATGTGGCACAAAGCTAAAACTTGTGGAGGGAAAGGCTGGTCTTCAATTTGTCTTATCTTAAACTAGCCACGATAACTGACCCAAATATCACAGTATTCCTTACACCAAAACAACGCATTCTTACTTACCATTCTTACTACAGTCACCATAATACCTCAAGTCTCTATGTAATTCTAACTAGTTCCCATCTGTACAATTTATCAGTGAGGATGGGGAATAAGAATAGCAATATTTACAATAAAAACCCCAATGAATATTTAAAATGAATTCCATAGAGGAGAGTTCATCAGAGCAATTGCCATGACAGTTATTACAGAAAAGGCACAGGGAAGCTAACTTACGGCAGTGGGAAACTGAAGGGGTGATGCCAGGTCAGGACCAATAATATTGCAGATTCTTCTTTGGATTTTATCAAGAATCTCTGAATATATAGAAGCACAAGAGCAGATGCGGCAGCAATATTCAATATTCTGCAAGACTTAATTTTATTTAAGTTTTTAGAACAACTCAAAGCTGAGTTGCACTATCGGTAAACATTGTTTAAATTAAGCAGCTAGAGAAAAAAAAATTTATCCACGTAATCACTGGCTTGGAAGTGACAAGATTTCTCTAAAAACTAAAGAAAAAAAGAGCTAAACAATTAGTTTATTCTTTTTAAATTCTGTGTTACTGACGTATGCGATGACGTTTGACTTCATTTTTTCCCTCTGCACATTGCACATCACCTGAAGATACGAACTGTATCTAACGTTCACAAAAGAAAAAAAAAAGTATTCAGTTAATGAAAAAGAAAACGTTTTTTCTTTAACGTTACGTTAGTATTGAAGAATTTACAAGTGCAAAATTGTATTGATGTTTCGTACACGATTACGTTGTGTCGCGAATGCGCGTCAGTACAGACGCAAAAGAGGCCTCGGATCGTAAGAAGACATATTTGCCAACAGCAGTTACATTCGGGTTTTTCCAGTTAGAAGTGGGACAGTTTGGTATGTCTAGATACCGGCTTTTGCAGCTGGTCAAGATCCGGGTATTTGTAAGATATCTCTTGCCAATAAAAGCCGAAGTAAAACAGCCGTCGGCAAGACAGTATCTTGCCACTCGGTCCCGTTCCAGATTGTAATATCTATTTCGCGTCCTTCTCTAGCTGTGACCAGCTAAGACAAGCTTTGTGCCTGATCCTGCGGAGGCTGGACAAATTTTGACCAATGACCTGAGTGTTTGCGCTCGGGTCCCCTGCATTAAATAACTGAGGTTGTGCCGCATCCTAACACAGTGGAGTGTATCAGGTAAATATCAAGACACAGTAATTCCTCAAAAACAAAACTGCTCTCTATTAATCACCACAGAGATCCTTCCCTGCCCTCCATTAGAATGTCTGACGCTCAACTTCTCGAGAACACCTCTCTGCAGCTGCTCGGTCTCACGTTGACTGCTGACCTGAGATGGAACAAATACATTGAGTCAATTGCTTCGTCCACCGCAAGGAAAGTTGGCTCCCTGTGCCGCGCCAGGAAATTTTTCCCCCCGAATCGATCCTCCAGATCTACAAATCAACAATTCACCCCTGCATGGAGTATTGCTGCCATATGGTCTGGAGCCCCTTCTGTTTGCCTCGGGGTTCTTGATAAGATCCAGAGGCGGATATGCAATATAATTGGCCCTGTTCTGGCATCTCGCCTACAGTCACTCTCTCACAGACGTGCCGTCGTCTCTCACTGTCTTTTTTACAAATACTTTCATGGCAATTGCTCTGAGAAGCTGCATTCGCTGGTTCCCAGACTTCATGAGTTCAAGCGCCGTACGAGGCTGGCATCCCGCTCTCACTCTTTCACTGTCGAAATTCTTAAATGTAGCCGTCTCTTCTACTCCAATAGCTTCATGCCTCGCACCTCTCGCCTGTGGAACTCCCTTTCCTATTCCATTTTCCCTGAGAACTATAATCTTCAACTATTCAAATGTAATGTCAATCGATATCTCCAGTTGTCTTGATCTATCTATTATCCTTCTCCTCATCCTTTCCTCTATCACTCCTATCTGATCTTGCTCCAAATCTTCTGTAACCCCTTGCGTCCTAGTGGCTTCTCACCTTGCTAGGGGTGAAACGCTTAAAAAAAAATCTTATGAAATCGGTTTGTGGGCATTTTGTTTCTCAAGCTGCTTTGGTTTCCGATGCAGTGTTATTTTTGTTATACCCGTCTCTTTCCCTCGCTCTGTTATCCCTGTATTTTGCGGGAGAGCAGTCGGTTAGGTGTTCACACTCCCACAATCTCCAGAGATTCTTTGCTTACATTGCAACACGTCACTCTTGATGTTGGTGAGGTAATCCTTTGAAAATCTGCATCCGAAAACCACATCACTATCTGAAGTATCAATATACATCAGCGACTCTGCTTTTTGTTGTAAATGCGTTACTGTCCTTGCTACCAAATAACTTTTTTGTGGAATCCTGTAACGCTACATCAATGTGAAAGGGTTTATATACATTGACTGGCTAACTGACTCGGAACCTCCGGTATTTACGGATATATCTTTGCAGAATTTAAAAACACTTTCATAACAGGATCTCTCAAGGCTTATCCTCTCAAGTATTTTGGAAGCAATAACATACGTCACGTGTGGTCACGAGCTTGTCCGAATCTGTGATACAGGTCGAAAATTGGCAAAAACAGCAAGAGGCTAAGTCACGAGTTAACCAGAAGCGCTCACACGCAAGCGTGGGATTAAGGCAGTTTGCACTTTTATTTAAAGAATCTTTCTTACATATCTATGTCACACATTATGAAATGGACGAAGTCCGACAATTATTTTAAGACATTTTTATGTTTATACATTCTTTTTATAGATACAAATATTTAAGTAAATGCTCTATTTATAATAAACAGTATTAACAACATTTACCGGCCTGAATGTCCGAGAAATTTCCATAGAAAATATTCTTCCTCCGACAGGAATCGAAGCTGTATCCTATACAGAACCATCATATAGCCTGACGTGCCTTAACCGATTGGGTCACAAAGGATCGTTCGGTTAGCAAGGTCGATTTTACTGCTTTTAAACTACAATCTTCCATGATTCTCTCACGTACATTCATATCTGCTCAATGTAAATCCAAATGTAAACAAATGACGTCACACATTATGAAATGGACAAATAATTGTCGGACTTTGTCCATGAAAATTTCTCTGTCATTCAGGCCGGTAAATGTTGTTTAATACTGTTTATTATAAACAGAGCATTTACTTAAATATTTGTATCTTTAAAAAGAATGTATAAACATAAACATGTCTTAAAATATCTATATGTCTACCATTCGTCCTTGCTTTGAGTATTGCTGCCACATATGGTCGGGTCTTTTAGCTGCTCATTTTAAACAATGTTTACCTTCTGTACTTGATAGTGCAATCTAGTTTTAATGCAACCCAGTTTAGAGTTGTTCTTAAAACTGAATTTTATTTAGTTTTACAGAATATTGAATATTTTTGCTTCTGTTTAGAGATTCTTGATAAAATTCAAAGAATTGGCAATATTATTTGTCTTCACATCGCATGGTGTCTCGGCTTCAGTTACTATCCCATCGCCGTAAAGTTGCTCCTCTGCCTATTTTTTTTCTTTTATAAATACTTCCATGGTAATTGTTCAGATGAACTCTTCGCTATGTTATCTAGACATTATGAATTGAAGCGCAGTTTCATCAATTCACAGTTGAATTGGCTAGAACCGTAAGCTATATGATAACAATCTCTTTTCTTGCATGTCGAACATTCTTCGCTCCATGATTTCCGCGTCCTGGGTAAGACGATAAACTACGTCCAACAGCAAGGTCTCTGATCAGGAGATTTTGAGGAGCGTGGAACCACCTCTTAATTTCTGGTGTTTCCAGGTCCACCCTGACCCGGGGTGGTAGCACCTGTTAGGGTCCCATCTATGGGTAAATAGTTAACCACCCCCCAAACTGGGGTCAAAACATTATGAAAGTGTAAAAATAAGTTTTAATACCGGAAATAATTTGTAAAAAAAATTATTACCAGTAATACATTTTTGCAAAAAAAAAAACAAAAAAAAAAAAAAACAAATATTACCAACTATACATTTTTTGAAAAAAGAAAAAACAAACATTATCAGTGAAGGAAAAATATTATCAGAAATAGATATTTTTTGAAGGAAAAATGTTACCAGAAATAGATTTTTGGGAAAAAATATTACCAACAATGTAAATATTGTCGGTATTAAATAACCCATTGAGGTTGATATGCTGTAAACCAAACCATACATTCCAGCCAACTTTGATCTTCAAAAATATAAATGCATTGACAACCGTTATCTATGATCTTCTTGATTACACTTCTATTCTCGCTCTTTAATGTTATCAGAAACTTAGGCTGCTTGAACGTGCATCGTCTGGCTTTCTATTGGACAAGATCAAACAACTTTTCTCTATTCTGTAGTGTAAAGAAATAGAGAGTCCGGAGACGAGTAGAGATAGATAGTGCGTGTCTGGAGATGGATGGAGAGAGATAGATAGTGCGTGTCTGGAGACGGATGGAGAGAGATAGATAGTGCGTGTCTGGAGACGGATGGAGAGAGATAGATAGTGCGTGTCTGGAGACGGATGGAGAGAGATAGATAGTGCGTGACTGGAGACGGATGGAGAGAGATAGATAGTGCGTGTCTGGAGACGGATGGAGAGAGATAGATAGTGCGTGTCTGGAGACGGATGGAGAGAGATAGATAGTGCGTGTCTGGAGACGGATGGAGAGAGATAGATAGTGCGTGTCTGGAGACGGATGGAGAGAGATAGATAGTGCGTGACTGGAGACGGATGGAGAGAGATAGATAGTGCGTGTCTGGAGACGGATGGAGAGAGATAGATAGTGCGTGACTGGAGACGGATGGAGAGAGATAGATAGTGCGTGACTGGAAACGAATACTACATGAAATTTTATTGAAATTTCTTTAAAAAGGCTTATTTTAAATAAAGCGAATTTTTAAAAATCAAAATAATTTTCAGTAACCTCCATTTCTGGCATACTTTGTGGGGGCAGTAAAGGACACAAGGAAAATACAACCGCCCTTTTAAAGTTAGACTCGAGGAGCACCTTTTATAATCAAATGTGGTGTGGAAAAACTTGACTTGCTGGTCCAAGTTGTCGATAGGAATTATCAATGGAGAGCGAGCAAATTGTGGGAGACAGCCTGTGTGTAACTTAACAATGGTGGTTGGAATGTCCAACTGGACCCTTTATTTCGCGCACTGGGGTAGTCTCCTTCTAGTTCCACGTGCCATGTCTAATGGATGTCAGTTATCAGTTATCTCCTGTTAATTCCCCTCTCCAAGTTCTTGACCGCCTTAACCAGGTATTAAACTCACACTCTTTGGGTCCTGTCACTGGATCTAACTAACGCCTTTACCCACTGTGCCATGTGTCCTCAGTGACATGACCTAAGGCGTGTGAGTTTAATACCTAGTTAAGTGGAGAACTTGGAGAGGGGAATTAACAAGAGATAACTGATAATTGACATCCATTAGACATGGCATGTGGAACTAGAACAATCTACCCCAGTGAGCGAAATAAAGGTTTCAATTCGACATTCCAACCACCTGAAGACGGCCGGAGCGTACAACTGCCGAAACGTTGTAATAAATATGGCGACAAAGATGAGCACAATAGTCCGAATAATGTAAATAATGTACATAATACCTCATCTCAGAAATATAGGCAGATACTTAAATTAGATTATCGATAACTAGGAGTCTTGTTTTACAAAATAAAAATTGATTTAAATTTTCTTCAATGATTCCTGCTTATAACTAATATTGACATTAAGTTCAACAAAAATAAACTTCACGAAATTTCATTAATTAAATAAGTGGGGGAGGTAACAGATGTTAAAACTATTTCGATTTTGTAAAAAAAAAAAAGTTTAAAAATTATATTAGACGAGATTGGAGTACTTGTGAAAATAAAATAAATACCAAAATACGGCGTCTCTCTTAATCAGTTTAATAACAACACTAAGAAATTGATCTGCGAATTTGAGAGAATTAGAATAAAAGTAGACATAACGTCTAGATTATTCAAACAAACATGCTTGAATGAAGATATAACACACATTCATGCACACACACAATATATATATATATATATATATATATATATATATATAAAATATATATTATGTATAATATAATAATATGTATATATATATATATATATAAAATATATATTATGTATATATATATATATATATATATATATATAAAATATATATATATGTATAATATAATATATATATATATATATATTAACATATATATATATATTACACATATATATATATATATACACACAACATATATATACACACACACACACACACACACATATTATATATATATATATATATATACACACATATACACACACACACACATATATATAATATTATATATATATATATATATATATATATACACATATATATATATATAATATTATATATATATACTAGTAATAATCTTGCAAATGACCAAACCAATATCAAAGGGGGAAAAAGTACAAAAAAGAAAGAACATGTACTTCAACTGAAAATAATCGTCTAACATCCAAGTCCAGAGTCCAATGGAAAAAAAAAACCGATACGAATAAGTAAAATAACTAAAAAAAAAGTGCTCAATACACGAAGTAGAGCAAACCTAATATATACTGACCTCGACATTGGATGACGCGGTATAGGTTGAAATGTTAAATTCATTTTACCTGACTTAACCAATCTTACTTTTCCTTTTAGTTTTCTGTATATTCTATTTTGCCCTTTTTTCTTCCTCCTCCTCGCATTACTTGTGCTATTTATTATATTTCTACTTCCTCTTTCATCTTCCTTCTACGTTATTTGTCTTTTCGCTCCCTCCATCTCAAACCTTTCTTCTTTTCACTTTTCCTTCCTCCTTCCTTAATCTTCAGCCTGACTCACACCGCCAAATCTCGTTTAATTCGATACATGTAAATACGGCGTGCTTACAATCAACGCAACAGCGACAAGTTAGGTAAATAAGTATTAACGTGTTTTTTTTTTTTTTTTTTTTTTTTTTTTTTTTTAATTTCTATTTCTTTCATCTTTTTAAAAATTCGCGTAACGATCAATATTGTCTCTGCGTCCCCACCTCACCTTACAAAAACCACCCGGTCCTATACAGGGTGTTCCAAAAGTCACCTTGGTATTTTTTTCATCCATTTATTTCTTTTATTTTAAGAACATAGATTGAATATTAACAACATAAGATAATAAGACGTGGCCACCTCGACGTGGTGTAGTGGTTAGCAAGCGTGTCTCGTTAGAAGAATTACGACTGAATAATGAGTTTTATCCTCACTAGGTGTCTTTTGTCTTTTGTTGCATCTAAGCTCCGCTCTGAAAAATCACCATCAGACTGGTAATTTCACTGTTAATCTAATTTCTGAAAAAGAAAAATGTATAAAAAATACCTAGATGACTTTTGAAACAACTTGTGTGTGTGTGTGTGTGTGTGTGTGTGTGTGAGAGAGAGAGAGCAAGTGCATGAGTTCTGACCATGAGACCCGGGTTCGGATCTTGCCATGGTCGATTTGTCAGTAAGGTGACAAGATGTTATTGGTTTGGAGGAGGCGAAAAGCCATACCACGGGTTGACCCAAACCTTGTGAGTGAAGTTGGGGAACCGTCGATGGATGTTCTAGCATGAAGTCACAAGTCATCGTTACTGAGTGTTTGAGCGTGCAGCCCCTTTTCAGACCGTTGATCACGATGGACAACGCGCTCTGCCTTAGAAACTTTAAGTTCTGCTCAGTATAGTTGCAGTATAAATCATAGGTGGGCTTTGTGGCTATTGAACAAACACAAATGGGATTGGCGAGGCGACTTAGTAATGGGCATCCTCGGATACGGGTGTACAGCCATATTAGGTACCTCCATATAAACGCGATACCTAATGTTTAAAATGAATGTAAAAACATGAAACTCTTTGTTTGAAGTTTGTATTTTACTTGTGATTTCAAGTTAATAGATTTAATTTAGTTTTTTCAATAATGAAAATACATTCTTGTATTTCAAAACTAAATTTAAATTGACTAAGAGTTATCGTTTCGAAATTGCTAAAATAGCGGATTTTAGCGCTATTTTTCGTCATTCAAGATCACGATGTAATTCTCTTTATTAAAAAAAAAACTTTTGAAAATAAAATTATACTTTTCTGAAACTTATTGTGAGAAATATTAGCTGATTTAAAGTATAATTAATCAATTTGAAACCTATTTTATTTTATTTTTATTTTTATTTTTTTTTTTTTTTAAGCATTACGCCCCAAACAAGGCGTGAAGCCACTAGGATGCAGGGGGTTGCGGAAGATTTGGAGCGAGAGCAGATAGGAGTGATAGAAGAAAGGATGAGGAGAAGGATAGTGGATAGATCAAGGTAACTAGAGGTGTCGATTGACATTACATTTGAATAGTTGGAGATTATAGCTTTCAGGGAAACAGTAATTGGGAAGGGTGTTTCACTGGCGAGAGGTGCGAGGTATGAAGCTATTGGAGTAGAAGAGACGGCTACATTTAAAAATTTCTATAGTGTTAGGGCGATTGAATTCATGGAGTCTGGGAACCAGTGAAAGCAGCTCATCGGAGCAATTACCATGGAAGTATTTGTAGAAAAGACAGAGAGAGGCGACGTCGCGTCTGTGAGAGTGACTGCAGACGAGACGCCAGATCAGGGCCAATTACATATCCGTCTCTGGATCTTGTCAACAACTCCGAGGTAAGCAGAAGGTGCTCCAGCCCATATATGGCAGCAATACTCCATGCAAGGGCGAATGGTTGTTTTGTATATTTGAAGTATCGATTCAGGGGAGAAAAATTTCCTGGCGCGGCACAGAGAGCCAACTTTCCTCGCGGTGGAAGAAGCAATTGACTCAATGTATTCGTTCCATCTCAGGTCAGCAGTCAGCGTGAGACCGAGCAGACGCAGGGAGTTGCTCTCAGGAAGTTGACTATCAGACATTTTAATGGGGGGCAGGGAAGGATCTCTATGGTGGTGAATGGAGAGTAGTTTAGTTTTTGAGGCGTTAAATTTGACCAGCCAATTCTTGCCCCAGTTAACAACCGATTGGAGGTCCATTTCAAGACGGACGGCCAGGTTAGTTTTGTCACCGACACTATATTTGTTTTTGAGGCAGGAGTAAATTGTAGTGTCGTTTGCGTAGATGCCAACCTGGGAATCTATGGCGTCAGGAAGGTCATTGATGAAAATAAAGAAAAGAGTGGGGCCAAGGATGGAGCCTTGGGGAACACCTGCGTTCGTGGGATACGAACTGGAGGGGAATCCGTTGAGAACGACCTTCAATTCTCGGTTTGACAGGAATGATTGTATTAAATCAAACAGTCGACTAGTAATACCATAACCCTGGAGCTTACGAAGAAGGCCGGCGTGCCAAACCCTATCGAATGCTTTGGATATGTCTAGGGCCACGGCACGAGCCTCACCGTTATTTTGAAGGGCTTGGTAGACGGTTTCAGTGATGGGCGTAGCGGAAACCATATTGCTTGTCTGAGAGCAGATTATAGGATGTATGGTGATTAACCACTTCGGCATTGATTAGGGCTTTGAAGACTTTGCCGAAGAGGGGTAGGAGACTAATAGGACGGTAATTAGAGGGGTCAGAGGGGTCTCCAGAGTTCTTAAACACAGGAACAATGGATGAGGACTTCCAGCAGACAGGAAAACCGGATTCCTTGAGGCAGTAATTATACAGTTTAGAGAGGGCGGGCGCTAGCTCAGGCGCGCATTTCTTCAAGACAATGGCTGGTATGCCATCTCCACCACTAGCCTTGTGGGGGTCTAAGTCGGAGATAATGCCCAGTACCAATGACGGGGTTATGTGTAAGCCGCTCAATAGGGCCTCAGTTCTTGGAGGGAAGTCTGGTATGGGTACACCAGTGGAGTCGAGCGTTGAATTAAATGAGTATTTCCGAGCAAAGCATTCAGCCTTGTCGGTAGAGGAGGTCAATACCTCAAACTGGTTGAATAAATGAGGTATGGAGGGTTTTACCTTAAACTTAAAATATTGCAGAAATGCATTTTTTTAACACTGTGGTAACTGTTTTAGGTGTTGACAGATTCACCAACAGACAGAAATTTATCTGTTTTTCTACAGTGGATATATCTGTAAAAATTTCTTGAATTATAAAGTGAGCACTTTTTTATATAACTCTTTAACTACCCATTAATGATAAACATTTAGTAAAATATTCTAAGTAATCTAATGTTTTATTTAATTTTAGGTATGTTGGCTTTAAATTTACTGTATGTATTGCTTTTATTTCCTGTTGTGTATGGCCGAACGTATTATAGAAATCGGCACCTTGATACACACACAAAAAAGAAAAAAATTTAAAAATTCTTTTAAAAAATATTGAGGGTCGCTAAATTGTAATGGGCTTTGTATTTATAAGTAAATCTATTTTTTGCTTAATAAATGTATCACCTATCCTCTGCAATGTAAGACAGAATTTTGAAAATGTTAAAAAAATTTCTAAATTATTATAATTCAAATTTAAAAAGAAAAATGTAAATAATTCTTGTTAAAATTCATTATTCATCGCAAAAAAATTTTGACCGTCCGTTTCATACTTGAACGGAATCTTCTAAAGATAAATATTATGGATATGATCAAAATAAATAAAAGATCTGAAGTGTACATACATACATACATACATACATATATATATATATATGTGTGTGTGTGTGTATATATATATATATATATATATATATATATATATATATATATATATTAGCAGCGTTGGCCGTGCTTGATTCAAAAATCGTACGACTCGTACAACAATCGCTATCACTTGACTAAAAAAATATTTTTGTCCTTCCTTGCCTTTAAAGGAGTGCCCTTTGCTGTGCTGATGTTGCTACATGCCTTACTTCTTGCCTATCTCACACTGCGATTTTTTTCTAAGCTCTGTACTAAACATTAAATCTGTTACGAAAAAATAAACTAAACAAAATGAACACAAAACGATCAACTTTAAAAGAGGATTCGTAACTGGAAAAAACTTAATGAAAAAAGAATGTTAAATACTTTTTCACACCCAACCCAGTTCTGCGGAATCAGAATCAACGTTGAGTTTAAGCAAGCGAATGAGCCAATTGGTGTAAAGTGCCATGCATATTTAAATTTTTCCCACTTGTGACGAATGCAGCTATCGTTTTTTTTTTTTTTTTTGCATGCTAGTTAACATTCGTGTCAGTCAGCTGTTGGGTCTCTCACGCTGGCCAATAGAATCTTCCTGCCTATTCGTGGCAGCCAGCTATAGGCTCTCACTCTGGCCAGTAGAAAATGGCCGCAAACTACATGAAAACTGCCATAGAAGCATGAAAAATCGATTATTTCCACTATCGATGGGAGTTGGGAAATGCAATGTCGGTCTTGGTCTTTTCGCTAACTCGAAGCATGTGCATGTAAATTTTGGTGCAAATCCGTTGAAAATTGCGGCCGTGTATTCGTTACACACACACACACACACACACACACACACACACATCCTGCCTTTTATATATATATATTGAACAATAAAAAATATTAAAAAATTAAAATCTTCAGACACACTGGGTTGTAGATTAATATTCTTTCGTTTTTATTATTATTTCATTTATATATATATATATATATATATATATGAGAGAGAAAGACACCAAGTAGACTTTAATCCACTCGGCCATTGTTACGTAAGACAATTTGCTTCGGGACAATGGCCTAGTGGATTAAAGTGTCGGTTTTTGAATTAGTGTTTATGAGTTCAATCCCTGGGTCAGACTCTGTGTACTTGGACTGCGTGGAAACGAGCGAGAAATAAATAAAAAGTACTAAAACTAGACAATATCCCTGGGTAGTAGAAACAAAACATTGAGAGATTTCAACGACCAAAACATCGTGATAACATGGATGAGAACAATAGTCCGAATATAAATAATGCAAATAATTTTGTCTGGCATTTCTCATAACTATAAATTAGCCGGAAGAAAATTTTATGAAATTATATAAATAGGTTAAAATATTCTGTTAATTAGATTTTCGTAAAACTGTTTCCTGTTTAGGATGGGGCTTCCGGTTGCTTTCAAAATCTTTTCACTCTCTTTCAATTTCAGTAGCCCCTTTGGTTTTAGTGGCATTATCACTTTGCACGGGGTGAATTAATAACGAAACAAAAATTTGGTAGATTTCTTTAAATAAGTGAAAACAGTAAGTTTGCAGAATTCATTATTTCATTATCAACTCTACGTAACTATTTTTAATAGGAGTAGATAGGTTCACCTATTGTTCAGTTCACGCTCCTCTCCGGTTTTTTGGATAATAATGGAGGCTTATCCCTTGTCTTCTGTTTAGTAGTGGGTCTCTGGTTACTTCAAATCTACTCTCCGCCTAAACTCTGAAATTTATACTATTTTCGGGTTCCTTCTAAGGTCTTTTCTTCTCTTTTACTTCCGGTATCACCTTACCTTATCGCCTTACTTGGGGTGAACTGATTAAAAAAAAATTAAGGAAATTCAAGTGAACTTAACATAATGACAAAACGAACTTAAAATAGATAACTTACTGAAAATGCTTATACTATATCTTTATTGAGAAGTAAGACCACTTCTCACGTACAAGAACGGGTATTCAGCTAGTTTATATAATTTGATAAAAAATCACATTATAATGGTGGCTATATAATGAATCATTGTGTTCCGTTATATATATATATATTTGTTTGAAGATGCCAATTTGGGATTACACATGATGATTGGTTCAGGTGACTGTAACAATTTAATCATTCAACTACGTCATCTGTAATAAAATCAATAAGAAATTCGTATAACAGAACGGAAAAAAATTAACAGACAATGTTTAAAAACAAATCGTCTGCTTTACAGATGAAACGTTGCTAGCAAGAAAGAAAAACTTCTAAACAGCCAATCGATAAAATTTCTCAATGCTTTCATACAACTCGGGTTATTTGAAGCTCTAGCAACAAACATTCGTTATTACATGAATTATTCTGACTAGTATCCATATCAGGCTTATAGTCCATTTTGTTTTGGCGGGCGCGTTCTCTGGCCTTCCAAGAATTGTCGGAATATCTTTTTTCTCATTCCAGAAAACTCAGTTAATTTCTCGCCGCTATAACGTAATTTCACTGTCTTTGCTCTAAATATTTTCATGCTAATTGATCTGATGATCTTTCCTTTTTTTTCTTTACAAATTTAAGCGCGGTACAGAATTGGTAGTTAGGTCCCATCATTTTATAGTTAGAGAATTGACAACAAAAATAATAAAACACTATTAGATTGTTTAGTTACACTATTTATTATATTATTTATTGGAATGGTCGGTAAAATTTGATCCGAAATTTATAAAATTGTAAATAAGCTTTTCCCTCATGTTCCTACAGACATCTTCAGGTATAGTCGCACTTGGATCAGTTATTTAAATTACGATAAACGTGCAATCATTTTACAAATTCATGAATTATTCACACAAAAACAAATGCAAAGGTTAATGATTTAATTGGCGAGAAATCCATCATCACAAACAATTCAAATAATATACAAAAACCTCCGACTTTTGGATAATAAGTGCGACATTACTGTAATTATTGAACAATATAGTTCATGCCACTTTGGCAGAAAATTTACCAGTAAAAAATTCGTTCATCACCATATTTTATATGAACGCACAACCTTTAAAAATTTAAAATCAAACCCAGCGTTGCTACTGCGCGCTCCAAAAACAATAACTCATTTTCAATAGCATTTTCGGATACAACAATACATATATTTTCGTTGTCCTCTTATTACTAAGAGAAAAAACAAGAACAACATCTATTCTATACCTGAAGATGTCTGTAGGAACAGACGAAAGCTTGTAGTAAAAATAAGAACTAATATGGCAGAGATTTATGGAAACAAGGATCTTTTCATTCATAACGGATTCGGAGGTTTTTGTATATTATTTGAATTGTTTGCGATGATGGATTTCTCGCCAATTAAATCATTAACCTTTGCATTTGTTTTTGTGTGAATAATTCATGAATTTGTAAATTGATTGCACGTTTATCGTAATATATATATATATATATTTATTTATTTATATTTACATACACTTTTCACATTATATATATATATATATATATATATATATATATATATATATAATTTTCCTCTTTACTATCTGTGAATCCCGATGACTTGAGGAAAATAACTGAGTGGTTTCCCGTTCGTTTCTCGGGTTTGAATTCATAATTTGGTTACCGCCCAAGGATAGAGAACTCTATTTATCCTTCTGTTTAGTTTCTGGGGAATTCTGATACTTAATGTTTTAACCCTCTGCTAGTACTGTCGTGTATTGTTACAACATTTCTACTGTGAGATTTTAAAACATCCTACTTAAAGTATATCTATATCATTTAGTTCTTAGTTTTCTAGTTACATATGGTTTTGAGTTCTTTTTGGTTTTTATATGATAAAAATTTTGTATGTTTAGAAAATAACGAATTGTTTACTTTACGTCCGCAGGCCTGTAATTTAAACAAATATTATGACAAGAATCAGAAACTCCTTGAAAACTCACAGTCTCTTCTTCTTTCTTTGTCTCTCTGTCTGACTTTTGTTATCTCTCTCTCTCTTTCTCTCGTGCTGGGCATCTCTCTTTCTCTCGTGCTGGGCATCTCTCTTTCTCTCGTGCTGGGCATCTCTCTCTCTCTCGTGCTGGGCATCTCTCTCTCGTGCTGGGCATCTCTCTTTCTCGATGTCGCGCTGTATCTCTCTCTCTCTCTATATATATATATATATATATATATATACACACACCTAGTGAGCCAGTGAAACCTAGGTAGGTTTGTCTGGCTCACTAGGTGTATCTAGGTCTGCTCTACGGTTGTATTGAGCGCTTTTGTTAGTTGTTTACTCGTATCGGGGTTTTTTTCTTTGGGCTTCAAACCTGCACCTGTGCGATTTTTTTTGTCGGCAGAAATTCATGTTTGTAGCTCTTTCTTTTTTTGAAAACATTTTTTTCCCTCGAGATTGATTTGATTATTAGCAAATAAAAAATTCGAGGGTTTTTCGAAACGAGTCTAGTTATCTATAATTATATGTGTATATATATATATATATATATATATATATATATATATATATATATATATATATATATATATAGATAGATAGAGTCCTAATCCCTCAGATCGATATTTTCGTACAAATAAATTGCTGACAAATATTCTAGGTATAAGAAAAATTCAATATTATTATTTTTAATTTAAGCACACGTGTGCTTGAGGAGGCAGGTTTAAATTGGTGGCAGGAAGGGTCAAAGGAGATATATCTCTCGAAAGGGAAAAGGTGATTAAGAGAGGGGAAGATAAGTCAGGCAAACAAAATTAGGAAAGGAAAAAAAGATGTATTCACATCCATCTTAAAAAGAGACATAATTATGTTTATACATTCTTTTCATAGATACAAATATTTAAGTAAATGCTCTGTTTATAATAAACAGTATTAAACAACATTTACCGGCCTGAATGTCGGAGGACGAATATTTATTATAAACAGAGCATTTACTTAAATATTTGTATCTATAAAAAGAATGTATAAACATAATGTCTTTATATATATATATATATATATACACACCACTTCAGAAAGCTATTTTGCTAAATATTAAGGAGAAAAAATCAAAACACTTGTGTTCGAATACTCCAATTACTAACAGAGGATATATTGTTAATGCACTTGGCTGGTCGAGAAAGGTGCAAGACATGCCTAAAGAAATGCAGAAAGTTATCAGAAAAATGGCGGAATAGTCTCTAGAATATCTCTGTTATCATATCAAAGTCTTGCCGTTTCTGTTTACCCCCGTTTCCCACTGTCTGCATTTAGCAATCTCAAACAAATTCTATTTATACATCGTTTATTATTCTTTTCGTCTGCGTCTCTTTAAGGGCTCATCGTATGCTGACGTGTCTCACGAGTGCTATTCGTCCATAGTGAGCTATAAAATAAATAAGTAATCAATACAGACAGTAAAAATTAAAGTTCTCTCCTGTCCACAAGACTTAATAATAATTTCTGGTGTATTATCTTTCGTACAATGGAAAGGTGTAATAGGGGTGAGTGAGCTGGTTAATGGTGACATATTGTTTACAAAGTTATGGTCTATAGCGTTAACTGATATGATCTCTCTTTCTCTGTTATGTCTGGGTATATTCTCTGACTTTGTTCCTCGCACACACACACACACACACACACACACACACACACACATATATATATATATATATATATATATATATATATATATATATATATAAGTAATTCATCGAGTCTAGCTAGAAGAAACCTCAGCAGAATGCACTGGAGGCCGTTTCGTTCTATATTTGGGACTCATCAGCAGTGCACATTCACTACCGAGAATTGAAACCCTAACAGTTAGGTTGTCAAGCAAACATCATACCTACTGTTCCACCGGGCCTCGGTGACGAAGAGATTGCAAATATAGCGCCGCTCGCTCACATATTCCGTGGTGGAACTCTAAGTTCTCTGTAACCATAGGACTGTGCCCCCTGGAGCCACGACGACTCTCACCAAGCCGCTCACTCTAGAGCATAAGAAGCCGGTTCAAGCAATGATGTTCATAGATGGAAATTATTAGGAGGATTTGATAATTATATTTAAGTAATTCATCGAGTCTGAAAGAAACTACCGTCCAGTGCTTTCTGCATTCTGCATTCTGTTGAGGTTTCTCCCGTCGGTTTCGGTGTATGAGGATCCGACAACTTAACCAATTGATTTAGTTATGAATTTTTGTGCCATAATGTTAAGTGACACTTAAGACCAGCTAGTGATTTACAAAGGAGGCTGCATATGGAGCAAAAGTGAGAATTGTGGGATGAAATCACTGTTAGATTGGTTGGCCTTTTAGATCTTGCTCTCGCTTCTTGAAGACGATTCAGACAAGCAGATTGAAAACTGCTGAGTCGACTAAAACACGCTGATCTCCATTCTACCCGCTCCAAGGCTAAACGCTCGAGGGTGTTATGAGGTATATTGACAGCTGTGTTTATATATATATATATATATATAAAAAACACAGATGGTGTAACAGCAAAATTGTCCAGTTGCTAGATGAGTTCTAGCTTTGTACCGTTTTATCTTAGAAATGATTAAAGATAACCTACTGGGGATTTTTTATAACATTATTGGAGTCTAATTTGAAAAATAAGAATGCGTGTTTAGCTCCAAGTTGAAATGATGATACTTCTTGATATGACCTCATCCACTTTTCCTCTCTAGTGTTTCCTATTTTTTAAACTTATTCACCGTTCTCTTGATGGTTCTTGAATAGACTTTGAAGATGGAAGCCAGAGTATGAATGTTAGTACTAATACTGAAGGCTTGAATGATCTTTTTCCTCTCGCCATTGCTTAGTTGGAAAGACATAATGGGTAGGTAAATCGCTAAAAAAGAGCATAGCATGATGAAAAAGACGCCAAACTTGACGAAAACAAAATTTTATTGTCTAAATGTTTGTTATTATTAAGAGGAAAGATAAAAGTATTTTGGGGATATTTTTTTACATTTTTTAATCGTTCCTAGCACGTCCGAAATTTTCGTTAAAAATCTTGTTTTTTTTTTTTTTTGTTTTGTGTTTTTTTTTTTTTTTTTTTTTTTTTTGTTTTTGTTTTTTTTTTTTTTTTTTTTTTTTTTTTTTTTTTGTTTTTTGGTTTTGTTTTTGTTTTTGGGTTTTTTTGGGTTTTGTTTTTGTTTTGGGTTTTTTTTTTTTTTTTTGTTTTTTTTTTTTTTTTTTTTTTTTTTTGTTTTTTTTTTTTTTTTTTTTTTTTTTTTTTTTTTTTGTTTGTTTTTTGTTTGTTTTTGTTTTTAGTCAGAAAAATTGGCAGATAATCGATCATGGCAACCATTTCTTCCATCTTATAAAAAAATGAAAATCTGAGTTTGAAATTCTTTTAAAAATCAATTATCATTTTTTCAAAACTTATTTTAAGAAAATCAGAAATTATAATGATTATTTAAAATATTTTGAACCAAGCTTAACTTAGCTTCTGCACCGAAAAGATGTAATTTGAAAGTAAAACAAAGCAGGTCATAAACTTTCGCGTCACTTGACAGGTGATGAATGACATATTGACGAATTACGTGAGAATAATTCCTTCTACTGAAGGAGAGAAGTGAAATTATTTACATTTAAGTGAACAAATTATTTACCTCGTTATTTTAAGGGAAACTTTCAGCGCTCTAATTTTTTTGTACTTAGCTTTCACCTTTACGTTTACGATGCTTTATGGAAAATATATTGTAAAGAAATTAAAATAAGACTGTTAAGAGTGAGATTAAATTTCATAAGAAAGGTATCTAATTAATTTATGGGTACCTTTCTTATGAAATTTTATCAGAAGTGTACATAAAATACTATAATTTTTGAACATTTACTACATTTTACTGTGTTATTTGTATTTCTATTCATTTTATTATTAATTTTGATATTTCATTTATGGAAAAATCTCATAACTGAGATTAATATAAAAATAAGATCATATAAATTTCATAAGATGATACTAATACTTGTAGGTACACTTCTCAGTTGAAATTGAAATATCAAATTAACTTCACACGTGTTTCGCAAAAGTAAAGGCCTTAACAGCGGAGAACAATGCTTAACTGAAATAACGCAACTTGTATTCTGGTTAGTCTTCTGTACTTTATAATTACAGCCCGATTATAAAGAGAAAATTACATTTCTTAATTACTGCGGGTCTTCTGATTAGTCAAATCGATACAATTTACAACGCGCTAAAAAAAAGATCTATCTCATAAGGACATTTACGAAACTGAATGCGGCTTATAACTAATTTTATAATATTTTAATAACTTAAAAATCTATTATAAGTAAAAAAAATAACAAATAATTGTATTAAAAATTCATTTTTCATGGAAAAAATTTTTGCTTTCAGAAAACATTGCCCATATTCATAAAAATAACTAAAAGTAAATAAAAGCATTGGAAATTAAATAATATCTTTGTTTTATTGAGTTTTGTATGTTAGAATTCAGAGCTGATTTTCAGGTGGGGGTCCAATTACCCCCCCCAAAAAAAAAAAAAACTTGATTTGCATTCCTTGAAGCCGAGTGCTTTTCACTATTTTAATCACTAAAGTGGACTCGATCGAATTTCTAGAGTTTTCACAAAATTAGTTATGGGGTGGGGGTAATAAATATAAAAAAAATATTTCTGCCATGATTTTAATAAAAAAAAAAAAACATTTATAATAATTTCGATCATCTGTGAATAGTTTCTGAAAGTTTCATTAACATCCGACAATTATTTTTATTTTTGCAAGATTTTTCCAAATTAATGTATGTCATACAAAAAAAAAAAACTGCTAAAAATTGTGTTATTTTACTAGTTCCGGTGATACAAAGAGAAAACAGTTTTTTTTTATAATCCAAATTTAAAATGTTCTAAAAAGAAGGAAAAATTTAAAAAAAATAAAAATAAACTTTGATCTTTCCTCTTAATAATAACATAAGCAGTTAGACGATAAAATTTTGTTTTCGTCAAGTTTGGCGTCTTTTTCATCATGCTAGGCTCTCTTTTTTAGCGATCTCATGGAGGTATCTATGCTAAATCTAGTGAATGTGAAAGAATTCGCTATCCTAACAATCGTTTTTCTTTTCTTGGGTTTGTCGTACGTTGCCATGTTGGATAATAACACATATTCTATTTAACAAAGCAAAACGTTTACCATTATGGTCCTTCCATGGTCCACTATTTCGTAATGGAGTTCACCTTTCATATTCCACCAGACACAAAGTAAAGACATCTGTAGATGGGATTTTGGTTTTGGTGTTCGTACTTGTTTCTCATTTTGCCATAACAATACCATGCAAAAACGCTGTTTTCGTCAAGTTTGGCGTCTTTTTCATCATGCTATGTTTTTTTTTTTTTTTTTAGCAATCTCATGGAGGTACCTACATAATGGGGCTGATACAAAATGATTAAACTCGATAGACAAGGTACAGCGATTAATCTTTTTATTTAATTTTTCTTGTGTTTGAACAAGTGCCTACTTTTCTGGAGCAAGATTGTGTAGAAACTGCCTAAATTTTGTGTAATTCCTATCACTTTCGGCTATACTTTTAGCCATTATCAAGGATGATTTTATTTTTATTTTTTAACTGGATATATGAGTTGTGTGTATGTTTCTATGGCTATAGGGATGTTTTATTTTCCGAACACAATACATTGTGGCCTTGCTCTTAATTAATATTATTGAGTGTTGGCTTCTTCTTTTATTATTATTATTAAGGCTTCCATTATTTTTAATGTTTTTTTTTTTTTTTACATGTTGACGAGGTTATATTTGTACTTACTTCTAGCATGATTCGGATGAAGTCTGGTAAGTTTCTTTGTGTTTATATGGGTTTTATTGTAGCTGTGGTCGGACAGGTGTAAGGTATCTGTGTAGGCATGTAGCAGCGTGAGCGATGTAATTATTTATGAATTCGGTTATTGTCTGTCATCTTTAATGAAGCATGTATAAATGAAGGATTGCTGCATATATATATATATATATATATATATATATATATATATATAAAAAGATTTTTTTTCATTAATAATGGTTTAATAGCTGGAGTGGAAAATAAGTAGTTTTACACCTTTCCCCAGGGTATTTGTGCGTGAGTATAACGAACCCAACAAATCGGAACTCGGCTCTCAAATTAACAATTCCATGCCACTATTACACCACCCGCACGTCTAAGCTTACAGTACCTGTTTTTTTACATCGGTTACCCATCTAGGTACTGACCAGGCTCAACATTGCTTAACTTCGGTGGCTGTAAGGGAATCGATGTTTTTGCTTTGTGTATCCGTCCGCCCTTTCATTTTGCTACCTCTACTTTACGATTAAAACGCACGCCCTAATGAGCTTGAGTGAATGGCTGGCGGAACGAGGTTTAGGAGAAAACAAAAAGACAGCATTTATTAATAGCTACGAAGGACAGGAAATTGTGGAGAGCCATGATTGTCAAAGTCTTAGTGACACGGCACATAGAAGGGATTGGTAGCTAAGTCTCCTCAATTTACAGTTGAAATGACTAGATGCAACCGTAAGTTCTATGCTAACCGTTTCTTCTCTTGCACTTCTCGTTTGTGGAACTCTCTTCTGACCTCTTGATTTCAGTCAACTTTCATCTTCAAAAATTTAAAATCAATGTCAATCGTTATCATGTCTTTATTGATGTCCTTTTATTATCGTTCTGCAATGATTATTGTGACATTTTTTCACTCTTATTAGCCCCTTACGTTTTAGTGGTTTTATCGCCTTGCTTGAAGGGAGGGATAAGTAATATATATAATGTGTGTGTGTTTCCTGCTTCAGAAACTTGTTTTTTTTTTGTTTTTTTTTTTTTTTTTTTATATATTCACATTGAGTAATAGATAGCGGCTCGGGTTGAGGAATTTGAATTCCAGTCGAATCGATTACATTCATTTACGCGTTAATACCATTGGGAAAGGTACAAATCCACTTCTCCCCCTCCCCCAACTAGCTATGAGTAAATAGCAGGGCAGACCAGTTCTACAGCCGAGGATAGCAACTGGTCTACGGCAGAAAGAAATGGCAACCGACTGCGGGGAAAATTATCTGCCTCGTCAGTCATGTATCGAAAGAAACCCCAATCTCTATATCTTTTTCTTCTTTGAATCCGTCTACTTGCTTCAGCTTATTTCCTTCCAATGTGATAATTTCACCCTCTCGTTCGTTGTAAAACACATTCAGTTTTCTTGTAATTATATATCTACAAAAATATAATGCAGGGTACTCTGTTTTGAACGAGCAAGATATCTCTTTGATGATTTATTTTTTCCGAGCGAAAACCAAACGTTGCTCGTAATGTAAATATAATCATCATATTATGTACGCAAGATACCGTAGAATTGGTAATCCCCAGTTGTCTATTTTTCAAGGCTAAGGAAGGAAATGGCAAAATGCGGACTCGAAAACTCAACCAGAAAAACAGTATTTTAGCCGATTTTTTTTAAAAAATGCCATGCCACTGTGGAACGAAAGCGTTAATGGCCCTCTAGACTCCTCTTTATTATCTGTGAATCCGGATGACTTCTGAGGGAAAATAATTGAGTGGTTTCCCGTTCGTTTCTCGGGTTTGAATTCATAATTTGGTTACCGCCCAAGGATAGAGAACTCTGTTTATCCTTCTGTTTAATTAATTTGTGGGGAAATCTGACTGATACATGATCGTCTTAGCGTGTATCACGCGTGGTGGTGGCAACAACAACAGTAGTGGCGACGACGACAACAACAACAGTAGTGGCGACGACGACAACAACAACAGTAGTGGCGACGACGACGACGACAACAGTAGTGGCGACGACGACGACGACAACATTAGTGACGACGACAACAACAACAGTAGTCACGACGACAAATTTAATATTAAGTTTAAATTAGTTTCAGTGGTTATTAAGTTGGTAGGTAAAACTGTTTATATTTATTAAACTTATTTATATTATGAATTTATAAAAATTGTTAATGTATAAATTTCACTGGTTTCTTCAAAGTAGAAAAAGATTTAATCTTGATAAAAGTAGATAACTCTATCTGCCAACTCAATAACTACTGAAAATATCTAAATTTAATATAGAACTTGTTACTACTTTAATCACATTGAGATTTAATATATATTTTTTTTTATGTTCTATCGTCGAGGTAAATGATAGACAGAGAAGAATGAATGCTTAATATATTTATTCAGCACCAGTATCCGGTGCTAACGGATACATATAAAAAAACACAGAAAACTAAGTTACAAAACAATTAACAAGGCAACTTACAAGGAATAGAGGAGAGCCAAACGAAGTAAGATCAGTCCGAATATTAATCAGCTTAGTATCAACTTATTTAACAACTGTTGAAGTTCTTAATCGTAGAGTATTCCCTATAATAGTGCTGAAGAGGTGCTATTTACTCTACAACAGTTCTCTAATGTTCACCTTATACAAAGGCTAAGAACCACTCAAGCTCGTGATACTGAAAAAGGTTGTGTGAGCGGTAAGATTATGAGGCACCGTTTATGACGATATGTTCGAAAGATAACGGCTAGCACTTTAGAGGTCAAGATTGCAGTGGTTGGGAAAACATTCCTTTGGGAATCTGTTCCACAAAGCAACAGTTCTTCGGAGTAATTTATCAGAATGGAACTTACTCCTTATTAATGGAAATACGAAGGGTATGAGGAAGTTTTTTCCTCTAACGGGGAGTTAGATGCAGAAATCTTTACGAAGAGCCTTGACTAATGACCTCTAATATAGTAGACATAGACGATTTGCCTCTATTGAAAATTTGGTTAGAGATTTTCCAGAACTCACTGGAACCAAGCCATTTGCTTTCAAACATGGCTTGGACTACTTGAGCATAGCTTCGGTTTCAAGCGCTTTGGACAAATGTATCAGCCATTGTCATGTATGTTTCTTTGTCTTGTTTTATATGTATATATTCAATATCATTCAGTAATTAAAACATTAAAAAATATACAACAAACGACAATTTACATATTCAGACAAACATTATTTATAATGGACATATAGATAATCAAAAGCGCTTGGATCCAAAGCCTATTTGGACAGTTTTTACACACTCTGTACGGATGCAAGATAAATATGCTAAAAAGCTCTGGAGATTAAATAAAAGTTTCAGTTACAAGTTCCCTTTGGATACCCGGCTCGACAAGCACCTGAAGAAGGCTGGAGTTTACAAAAGCCGAAACGTTATGATACTAGCAACAAAAACAGCATTAGTCTGTAAATAACTTCTCATCCCAGAAATTCAAACAGAAATTGTTACGAATTTTTTTCAAAAATTTGAATCAATATGTTGGTCCGTCATTGAGCATATCGATAATCTTTGAACTCGTAACAGAATAACGTCTTAAAAGCGGCTAAAGTATATTATGAAACACTTTCGACAATTACCAGCTTTTTGTCTACGTCATTCTACGATTTCAAAGTTGCTAATAATTTTAAGAAGCATCAAAATATTAGCAAAACGCTCCTAACACTTTAATAAAATATTGACTAACTCAAATGCTATTCGGAATTACCTTTTTTAGCATTTACTAGCAGCATGGCCCGGCGTTGCCCGTATTTGATTCAAAAATCGTACGACTAATACAGCAATCGCTATCACTTAAAATATTTTTGCCCTTTCTTGCCTTTAAAAGAGTGCCCTTTGCCGTGCTGATGTTTCTACACGCCTTACTTCTTGCTTATCTCACACTACGAATTTTTCTAAGCTCTATACTAAACATTAAATCTGTTACGAAAAAAGAACTAAACAAAATGAACACAAAACGACCAGCTTTAAAAAAAGGACTCTAACTAACTAACTCTAACTCGTAACTGGAAAAACCGAATGAAAAAAGAATGTTAACAACAAATACTTTTTCACACCCAACCCAGTTCTGCGGAATCAGAACCAACGTTGAGTTTAAGCAAGCGAATGAGCCAATTGGAGTAAAGTGCCATGCAGATTTAAATTATTCCCACTTGTGACGAATGCAGCTACGGTTTTTTTTTTTTGTTTGTTTGTTTGTTTTTCATGCTAGCATGCTAGTTAACATTCGTGGCAGCCAGCTATTAGCTCTCACTCTGGCCAGTAGAAAATGGCCGCAAACTACATGAAAACTGGCGTAGAAGCATGAAAAAAATCGATTATTTCCACTATCGATGGGAGTTGGGAAATTCACAATCGGTCTTGGCCTTCCCGCTAAGCATGTGCATGTAAATTTTGGTGCAAATCTGTCGAAAATTGCGGCCGTTCATTCGTTACACACACACACACACACACACACACACACACACACTGCCTTTTATAGATAGATACTTTAAAATGATAAATCCACACATATGAATGCAATAGGAGGAGGTAGGTTCGCAGACCTTTTCTGTCTTTTTGAACAAGGGTAGATGTTTATCACTTGTTCCCTGTTTAGGATGTAGTTTCCGGTTCCTTGTGAAGTCTTATAAAGTTCATTCCCTTTCACTGTCAGTAGACCTTTGCATCTTAATGGCATTATCGCCTTGCTTGAAGTAAACTGATTATAAAAAATATACCCTTCGCACGTTCATGTTATTTTATTTTGCTCCTTTTAAAAATAAGAACACAAAAGATAATTCGACTTCGCAAAGCAAGTGAACCAGGAAACAAAACAAATGTCCAAATTAGTTTCCTGGTGTCCACGTAGTGCTGGTTTGAGACGTTTGTGTGCGTATGACGTTGTTAGCAATCACGACGTCCAGTTACACGTCGCCATTTTGTTCAAATAAAATATACTTTATTCGTGTTTATTTTCCCGCTGTTTTTTTCCTCTCTCTCTTATTTGTTGGCGGCGAACACAAGGAAAGCAAATAAAACAGGATGTTAATAAGAGGGATTATATTTTGTCGGTAACCATGACATGACCTCGTTGAAGCCAGGAAGCATTGTAAGTAAAAATAGATATATAAGCGAGAGCGCGAGCATGCGCAGAATAGTTGATACTTGAAAAGAAATTGAAATAAGAAAATGAGTGGGTAACACAAGCAAGAAACAAATGAAGATCTATAGTATAAAAGAGATGGTTTTCTGTCTGTAACACACTGCGTGTGACTTAACATGCGCCTATGTCGTGTACATAAATACAGACGCGTGCATACACACACACACATATGGTGCGAGTGATATTTGAGGACATTTTTAGTATGTTAAATAAACAGCAATATCTTAGCAAACAATGTATATATTTAATTCAAATTAACGCAAATATCCTTCATGATACTTCTTTATTTAATTATTCTATAAAACCACATTTGGCTTCAATGACTGCTTCTATTCGGGCTTGAAACCGTCCACAAGCTGTAATTAAGTGGTTCCTATTCATTTTGGACATCACCTGGACTATGATGGCCTTCTGTGAGGCTATGGTACGATGAGGATATCGATTCGTCTCCCTTTCAACAACGCCCCACATGTAATAGTCCATAGGATTTAAATCTGGCGAGTTAGGGGCCACATCACCGGGGTTAAGCAACGTCGAGTCTGGTCAGTATAGTATATTTCCTAATAAATGTAGTATTTTGAATGGATTAAAAAATAAATTTGATTAGACACACACATACACACGTGTATACGAGTTATATGCACGTGTATGTGTGTCTACTGGCAATTGGGCCGAGTGTTCAGACGTGCCATGTTTGATGTCAGCTATCTCCTCTTAATTTTCCCTCTGAAAGTTCTCCACTGCCTTAACCGGGTATTGAACTCACATTCTTTGGGTCTTGTCACTGGATCTAACCAACGCCTTTATCCAGTGTGCCATGTCCTCAAGGACACATGGCACAGTGGATAAAGAACAGTCTACCTCAGTGAGCGGAATAAACGGTTCAGATCGACATTCCAACCACCTGAAGAAGGCCGGAGCGTACAACGACCAAAACGTTGTGATAAATATGACGACAAAGATGAGGACAATAGTCTGAATAATGTAAATATTGTTTTGTTTATATATATATATATATATATAGAGAGAGAGAGAGAGGTGTTTTGTTTGTCTTCTTTACATCTTCAGTTGGACTTAACTTGAGTCCGGCAATTTTCTTGTAGTTGGACCTTTTAATATTCTACCAGGAATTACACAGGTGTTTCTAATACAACAACACGCAAACAGACACTGTCCTCTACAGTGCGTGTTTTTTTTTTTTTTTTTTTTTTTTTTTTTTTTTTTTTTTTTAACTTTTAAAATATAATATCGAAAGCTTTATACTGCATTCGATACCCAATAACTTGCAGATCAACTTAGTTATGTTATAATCTACCGTCGTGACATGATTCCAGCATTAATGATCCTTGTCGGTGTCTTGTTAATTCACGACTCGAATCATATGCGACACAGTCAAGTCTCTAATTATTCTTGACAGTTTTCTGGATATTCAACATCAGGCAATCTTGATCCCAGAATTGACATAGTGCTGTGCAAGCATTGAATATCAATAAACAAAATCGCGTGGACACTATAGGCTTTTAGGAGGCTGGGCGGTGCGAACAGCCTCACCCACGACATACTGTGAGTTGGCCGTCCTGATATAATAAATAAGGAGCTATTCTTAAGTTTATGTATAATTTTTTTCGTAGTGAGTGTAATGTTTCAGTATATATCTCTTGTGGGTAAGGTTTCCGTGCGTGTGTAATATATATCCTATACGGAACCGTCATATAGCCTGACGTGCGTTAACCGATTGGGCCACAGAGGATCGTTCGGTTAGCAAGGTCGATTTTACTCTTTTTAAACTACAATCTTCATGATTCTCTCACGTACATTCATATCTGATCAATGTGTATCCAAATGTAAACAAATGACGTCACATATGAAATGGACAAAGTCCGACAATTATTTTAAGAAATTTTTATGTTTATACATTCTGTTTATAGATACAAATATTCAAGTAAATGCCCTGTTTATAATAAACAGTATTAAACATTTACCGGTCCGAGAAATTTTCATAGAAAATATTCCTGTCGGAGGACGAATATTTTCTATGAAAATTTCTCGGACATTCAGGCCGGTAAATGTTGTTAATACTGTTTATAATAAACAGAGCATTTACTTAAATATTTGTATCTATAAAAAGGAAGTAAAAACATAAAAATGTCTTTATTTATTGTGTGTGTGTGTGTGTGTGTGTGTGTGTGTGTGTATGTAGACAAATAGGAAAGAACACGTTAGATAAATAATCCGGAGTTCTATAGTATTTTTTTTTTATTTTTAAAAAACGGTGCTCCATACAGAAGTAGAGCTTAAATTATAATTATTTTTAAAAAAATGATTCCTTCGCTACATAAGAGTTCTCAAGTTTCAAAAACGAGAGCCGAAACCTTCAATATAATTATTGAAATTAAATTGAATTAAGGTATCAAGCCCCGTTTCATCCTCAATCGAAAATTTAGGAATAAACAATCTTGAAATTTACGCATCTTTATAAGCATGTTCGTTCGCAAAATTAATTACTATGGAAACGGCTGGGCGGCCATTGTGACAAGGGGTCTAACAGTTAATTCTTATACACATATCAGTCACCTTCGAAATGAGGTCAAGCCGGGGTAGGGTGGGCTATCTATTTCATGTACGCACATAGTCTGGTCAGTTAAGACTTTTGGCACCATGATATGTCGTGAAGTGTATAGAGAATTTTGTTTTATTTTATTTTATCTATTTATTTATTTTATCCATATGGGTGTTTCATATATAAATGCGTCGCACTGAACTAAAACTTGTTTTTTGACGACTTCATAAAGGGTTTTTTCTATTTAATGATTGGGTTAAGCTTTTAAGCCCTTTAAAATGATGAAACTATGAAATTTGATTTTTTTTTATGCTAATTATTTAATTTGTTGATGTCGACAAAAAACCGTCAACTCATGTCTATGGTTTAATAAATTTTCATTATTTAGAAACTTAATTATGTGTAGTTTTTTATGTAGGCATAAAGGGCATGAGTCATCCCAGGTTTTACAAGTTCTTGTTCTTCTATTTATTATTTTCCATTTTACTTTTGGTGTTTTACTCATTTCTTTTAAATGCCAAAAATATTTGGATAGAGATGTCTGATTTCTACTTCTAATATTATTGAAGGAGCTTTTGTGTTGTCTCCATCTAATTTTGAACTCATTCTTCGTTGACCCAATGTATATCCTATCAGTGTTAGGACTCTCAATGGATGAGATAGTGCATTGGTATACTACGGATTTTATGAGGCATTTATTTTCCAACGGGCAGTCTTCAGGGTTTCTACAATCGCATAATTTTTCATCATTTTTGTCTAATTTTAGTTTAGGATTTTTATTAATACTGTTTTGGCATACGTGTTTTTCCAGGACTTTGTTTTTTTATGATTCTTTCTAGATTTTCAGTGCAACTGTAACTTAATTTTAAGGTCTTTTTATTAAAGATCTCACTAAGTCTGCTTTTAGTAGGGAAGTGTTTTTCAATTAAAGCTAGGAACTTATGTCCTAGCTTAGTACTAACCATTTGGTTGAACGGAGGGGTATGCCAGATGATTTTTCTTTTCCTGTTTTGCTTTCTGTTAGTGCTATTGTTTCTATAACTTATGTTAGCGTTTTTGTATCCGCTATTTTTAGGGCTGTGTTATAAAAATCACTATGTTGTTGGAATATTTCCTTATTAGCGGAGTTCATGCTGATTCTTTTCTCTATTGGTGTGGGTATATGCTTAATTATAGATGGTGGGTGGTTTTACTTAGGGTGTACATACACGGGATTAGTGTTTTCTGTAAGGTAGGTATATGTTGTTCATTAAGTCTAGAGTTATGTTTACCCTTTTTAATTTAGTGTTGACTATAGTTTTTAAATTTAGTTTTCTGAATTCACTATATATTATCTTTCTAATTTTATCTATTTTAAAATTTGTGGAGCTCCTCACTACCATGAGCCCGTCATCCCTGTATAGCCCGATGTCCTTAATGTCTAATTCACGGTGCGCGGTTAGATTGTACAATATAAATATACCGACAAGGTCAAGACTCTGCAGAGTCTAAAGATCCCATGGTGATGTCAAAATTGCCATTAATGTTTTTAATCCATTGGTCTCCATTTTGGATGTGGATAGATCTTTTAGAATTATGTCCATTTTCTTCCTTAGTTAAGGCAGTCGCGAAGAGATCTCTTGATATTGACTTATGGAATTTATATATATATATATATATATATATATATATATATATAAATTCCTTATCAAAAGAAAAAGCAAAAATGTAAAATTTTTTATTATAAGTAAAAATGATAATGACAGGAATATTGAATCAAAATAAGAATGTAATTGGAGGCTGGTTCTAATTTGTCCGATTTCTTCATTTCCATATCTATTGCTATATGCATTTTATGTTTGGACTAGCCTACGCAATTTGGTTGTTATACTCACATTTCATCGACAAATGGTCAAGAGAATGACAATGTTCGATCCCTGGGTCATCTCGTAGGTAAAAATCATGTACATGTGTTTTAGTAGGAGAAACGGACAAGCGACACAAAGGCAATAATATCTCAACATTGGAAACGGAATAAAAATAATCTATCCACCCAGTTTGAATAAAATCAGCTGTTCAATATTCTCAGGGGGCTACAGAACATGGCAGATACCGGGAGAAGGCCGGAGGGTACAGCGGCTGGAATGGTGCGGGTATAATAGGTTCGGTTTACCTATTTGAATATCAAAGGCAGAGAAAATCTTTTCAGTTATTCAGGACGACAGGTTTTGATTTGTAGCTTGCACCAAATGATATCAAAACGAAGAGATAAAATTCGGAAAAAACCTGCAAATGACGTTTTTGGAGAGAATATTTTTAAATACCAAGTCCCTTCAAAACATAGGCGAGATAGCTGACTTGCTATGATACCTTCGTAAAGTCTTTGTGGTCACTTTTTAAAAAATTTTGTTGACTGGTTCTCACCCAAGGCTAACGGACCCAGTCTACCCCGTTGTCTAATTGTCAGCTAATTTAAAGCTAATGATGAAAAAGAAACCTTGCCGGAATTTGAACTTGGCTCGTGGATTTCACTTTCCGTCAAACAAAATGGAAACGATAACTTCAACAGACAGAACTTGGAATTGTGCGAAACTAATATATAAATGGTTTGAATATGAACTAGAAGCGATCCGAACATATAAGAAAATATACAACTTCGACAAGGTTGTTCAAATAATGACCAGATCTTCGTGGTGGAAGAAAGAAGATTACATCTGTGTTTTTTCTACTTTTTTAAATAGTGTAATTAATATCAACAGGCCTGGATCGAGAAGCCTTACTCTTAAATAGGTAACTGAGCTTTGCTTAAATAGTGAAATTAATATCAACATGCTTAGATTTGGAAGTCCCTACTAAAGAAAATGTGTATCTTGAAAGGAATCGAATTCTCCAGGTGGTCATACACGGCCAAATTGGCAACGGCACGATTTGGCTATGAGTGGTTTCATTGATGGCAAAAGAATACAGGTATAGGGATGTCAACTCAAAATGAACCAAAAGCGGACCATGGGTTGAAGACGAAAGAAACGGAAAAATTGAAAAAAAAAAAAAAAAAATTTAGGACTTGTACAGAAACGGTGAAAACGGTTTCATCGTTTGGCGTATAGTAGTTCTGTAGAATATGATTTCTGCCAGGGAATATCATATGCCGGAATCGAATTTAATTCTTAACCGGGAACCTTAATCTAAAGTATGATTTCTGGTGAACCCTAGAATGTATTTGATTCATCCTGTGTTGCCTCAGAAAATCAAGACATCGGAGCCGCGAGTGTTACTCCAAAGCCACAACGTGCAGAATTGGGCATCGAAGGATGCTGGCCGGTACACCAACATAAACAAGGAAGTAAATCATGAAGATGTGTGTGTGTGTGTATATATATATATATATATATATATATATATATATAATCACGCGCACACACAACCGGATAACATGAAGTTGTATAAACTCCAGGTTGATGAGGGGAGGAACTGAATCCTTCACATTATCGCAAGACCGCACAGCCGAAAAAAAAAGACTGGAAACCGATTTGACCGACGTTAATCTTACGGAGTTCAGAAGTGAATATAAAAATTATATTACGTATGGAAAACCTAGTCTCATATTCTTAGCAGACTTTATTAATATTAGAGAAGGTTAAGTGTAATTAGCGTGCGTTCGGTCTCTTAGTTTTATATAAACATTGGGAGACGGCAATATCTCTCGCATTCTCGCGAGAATAATACCGAAACTTCGAAGAAAGCCCCGAAAACACGCACACCCTGTATTCGGTCGAAACTAATTTAACGGAGTCTAGAAGTGAATAAAAATTATTTTACGTATTAAAATTCGTTTTAAACAGATCAGAAATTTATGGAAAAATATTTTCTCAGACAGAACAATGTTGGTATTTGCGAAGATACTAAGATAGGTGATTATTTGTGAAGACTCATTATTCTTCAGTTTCCAGCGATAACCACCAGGCATTTGATGTGATCGTATAAATCTTTGAAAAGATAATGATGATAATGCAATTGGAGTAAAAATAGAGGGTAGAGCTGTTGTACAATCGATTACCCAATTTAATGGCGTCTTTTTTCAGCGTCACTCAACAAGGTCTTGTTGGAAGCAGTTTGATTTTTGCGTAGAATGTTATGCATGATTCATAATTGTTGAGATATCATCTTGATGGGAATGGCATGGAGAGCATTCAAGTGGACAGGTTGATAATTGAAGACAAAGAAGAAAAAAATGAATCATAAAAAATTGGGTTGTCAGGGATATTGGAACTTAGCACACAAACGTCTCTTTCTCTCTTTTTTTCTCTTCTTTCTCTTTTTTTTCTCTTCTTTCTCTTTTTTTTCTCTTCTTTCTCTTTTTTCTCTCTTCTTTCTCTTCTTTCTCTTTTTTCTCTTTTTTCTCTTCTTTCTCTTTTTTTCTCTTCTTTCTCTTTTTTCTCTTCTTTCTCTTCTTTCTCTTCTTTCTCTTCTTTCTCTTTTTTCTCTTTTTTCTCTTCTTTCTCTTCTTTCTCTTCTTTCTCTTTTTTCTCTTTTTTCTCTTTTTTCTCTCTTCTTTCTCTTTTTTCTCTTCTTTCTCTCTTCTTTCTCTCTTTTTTCTCTTCTTTCTCTCTTTTTTCTCTTCTTTCTCTCTTTTCTCTCTTCTTTCTCTCTTCTTTCTCTCTTTTCTCTCTCTTTTCTCTTTCTCCTCTTCTTTCTCTCTTTTTTCTTTCTCTCTTTTTTTTCTTTCTCTTTTTTCTCTTCTTTCTCTCTTTTTTCTCTTCTTTCTCTCTTTTCTCTCTTCTTTCTCTCTTCTTTCTCTCTTCTTTCTCTTCTTTCTCCTCTTCTTTCTCTTCTTTTTTCTCTTCTTTCTCCTTCTTTCTCACTTTTTTCTCTTTCTCTCTCACTCTTTTCTCTTTCTCTCTCTCTTTTTGTCTCTCTCTTTTGTCTCTCTCTTTTTGTCTCTCCTCTCTCTTTTCTTATTTCTTCTCTCTTTTCTTCTTTCTTCTCTCTCTTTTCTTCTTTCTTCTCTCTCTTTTCTTCTTTCTTCTCTCTCTTTTCTTCTTTCTTCTCTCTCTCTTTTTTGTTCTCTCTCTCTCTCTCTCTTTTTTGTTCTCTCTCTCTCTCTTTTCTTTTTCTCTCTTTTTTATTCTCTCTCTCTCTCTCTTTTTTATTCTCTTTCTTTTTCTCTTCCTTCTCTTTCTTTTTCTCTTCTTTCTCTTTCTTTTTCTCTTCCTTCTCTTTCTTTTTCTCTTCCTTCTCTTTCTTTTTCTCTTCCTTCTCTTTCTTTTTCTCTTTTCTCTCTCTCTCGTAAAACTTATTTCACGAGAGAGTCTATCATACATAATTGGCAGTTACTTTTCAATACTTTTTTCAAAATTTTGGGGGATTTGAATAATCATCTTATAGTAATCCTGTCTTGAAGATATATGGGAAAGACTTTTAAAGACTTTCAGCACTCTGATATATAATTGTGTATTTAGGCAGCAGTCTCTCTTTTATCCAACTTTCGTTAAAAGTAACCACAGTACCATGTCAGTCGTTTTTAAGGAAACTTTTATAAAAGATATTGTTGCCCAAATTACATGACCCGGCAGCCAACAAGGAAAATAACCGCAGTACCTTTTCACAATTTTTTAACGGAACTGTTTTTGTATTTGTAATTGTTTTTGCACGAAATCAAGTTGAAAACACGATTAAGAGGCATCGCTGTCACGAGAATGAAAGGGAAACAACTCATATCGAGTTATACTTATTATAAAACCCAGGTTGTGTGTGTTCGTTTATATATGGGATCGGATTTCCTACATTTTTCAAACGATTTCAACAAGACTTCACCTTTTTTTTTTTTTTTTTTTTTTGGCAGGTAGTGTTTCTTATTGTCTTCCACACCTTTTTCTTTATTTTTACATTCAGAATGCTTTAAAAATTCCATTTACAATACAATTGTTTATAATAAAATTCTATTCAATCGGTAGACTCATAACGAGTGAAAACAATGTTTTTGTTTGAGTTCGGGTTTGACCAATTCGTAAAAAACAAAAACGAAAAAAAAGCTAATTACGACATGCGTGTCCGTCAACCTTAAACAATAACCTTTGTCTATTTTATTTTTCAGTTTTTATGATGGTCGATACTTGATCTATCTCTTACTGTTACATCCCCGGGCAACGCCGGGATCTACTGCTAGTATATATATATATATAAGCCGATCACGCGACCTTGGTTTCAACCTTTCGGTATCTTCAGGTGATCCGGACTAAATGTAACCGAAGGGGAGAAGAAAAGAAAGGGTATTGAAATTGCATACACCCCACCACCGATACAATATATGTTTTCATCCTGGTTCAAACGAACTCAAAAGGGAATTTTTTTTATGTATAAACATTATCATTATTTCGGTTCTTTCATTCAGAAGGTTTTACTGGTCTGGAAATATTAGTTAACTTTACTTTTTGGCACAGATTGCAGATATTACTTTTTTTCTTTTAATTTCTCCACATGGCTGGCTAGTCTGGAAGTTTTTCGAGCTTGCATGATGTTTGAGCACTTTTAATACGCCTGTTTCTTGGTCTAATTCAACTCTGACTAATAACTTGCTTTATAGTATAAACAGTAATATAAATGTCTATTTACAGAGTTCACCTGTGTTTTATACTGCACCTATGCTGAGCAGACCTTAGTTACACTTTCTGGGCGTGATCAGTTAATTTGAATAAAGCCAGTACGCTCGGTCACGATGACTTGTGACTTTGTGCTAGAACAGTCATCGAAGGCTCCCGAAAAGTTCCGTTTACACAATTTCACTCGCCAAGGCTTTGGTTAACCCGTGGTATGGTTTTGAGACATTTTCCATTGGTATCACCCGCAGGGATTGTATCCCCAGGTCGATATTATGGGCACGTGGCTGAGTGATTAGAACGTTTACTGTCTGGTCACGAAACCCAGGTTCGAATCTCACCATATTCAATTTGTTAAGAAGATGCCAACTTGATCTTGATTGATGGGTTTAAATAGCATGACAAATCGTCTTTAGTGACAGCCAAACTAGGACAATTCTTAATACAAAACTGTGGGAAAGTTAGCGGAAAACCATTCCAATATATTTCCTAAGAAGTTATGGCAGTTCTCAGATAATAAAAAGAGGAGGATATCTCCGGAGGGCTATGTTCGCTTCTGCCCTGAAGGAACATAGCAATGAAAATAAACTTTCTATTCAAAATGATATTATAAATGGGGTATTGCTACCTCCAGCCTCGACCGAGAGCAGAAGCGTTTGCGCCACCTTGCGGGTGGTGGATTGTTTTCACCCTACAACCTCCCTACCCCAGATAAAACGTTGTTGCCCTCTCGTTATTACTATTATCCTGGTAGATATTAGGGAGGTTCCACCTGTCCAGACTTTCCAAGCTAGGAGCCGCCATGGCACATACACATTTGACTCATACTCATTTCCTTTATATTCCAATGGTAAGGAAGAAGTTCTTCTCAGAGAGCTTCTTCCCTAGAACTGTTGCAGTGTAAAACTAACTCCTGAAAAGGATGCTTCCCTGATTGCTACAGTCTTAACCTCTTTAAATCGAGCGTCAACTGCTATCTATCCTACACATCCTTATAATATGCAACCCGTGTTCCTGCCTTAGACGTTCTTACAAAATCCTCATTTAGTAATACTTTACTCTGATTAGCTCTTGGATCTTCTATTAGGTGAACAATAATTTAAAAACAAATGAAAAAAAAAGTGAAATAATTAATTTGCATCACAAAACCTGACATATTGTCATTTCATACTTCTTACGAATATAAAAGATGTTTTATCATTCCAACTCTGGAGGAAGTCTGACACAAGGTCAGAGATCTGGGCCATCCATTAAGAATTCAGCTCACTACAAACGTCACCGAGTGGTTAGAACGTTCGTATTCTGACCATGAGTCCCGGGTTCGAATCTCACCATGGTCGATTTGTTAGGAAGGAGATTTCCTGATGTTATCGGTCTGGAGGGGTCGATCTTTTGAATAGTGCCTGAAATCCATACCACGAGTTGACCCAAGCCCTGTGAGTGAAATTGGGTAGACGGAAATCTTGGGTGCCGTCGATAGCTGTCCTAGCACGATATCACAAGTCATCGTGGCCGAGGGATTGAGCGTGTTGGCCTTGTTCATATTATTGATCACGCTAGATAACACGCTCTTTCCCAGAAACTGTAACTAAGGTCTGCTCAGCATAGTTGCAGTATAAACCACAGGTGGGCTCTGTGGGTGTTGAATAAACACAAATGCGCCTGAGCAAGCGTCTGCAATAGGGATTGGCTAACCACACTAGTAGACGGGTATCCTCGCATATCAGTGGCCGGCTATATATACAAAAGTTTCCTAAAATGATTATTCAGTCATTACACTATGGCAGACATTTTCCATTAGGCTGATTTATGCAATGTGGAGGTGCTGTCTGAAGGACGGATCCTTGGTTACAATTTTTGTTATCATCCAGTGCCTGGTGGTATCGGCGATAGACCGTGACCTGAGTGAGCAGGTGATGCGACCAGGAAGGATTTCAGAAATGCAAGTAAAATCAAGAACCATAAATTGCACTCTTTGCACAAATTCAATACCGACAAATGTTTTCATGACTGGTTTCCAACGATAATGACTCCTCCTCCTCAACGAACAAATTTAGTTTTTTCTAATTCGTTTTATTTTTCAAATGTTGTATGCCAGTAAGTTTCATCAACTATCAGCGCGTGCCTTGCCATTTTCTCCCCTCTTCACTTTTTCAAGATGCGAACGATGAAATGGAGTCGGAGATCAGGGCTTACCCGAGCCCTTACGATATGTCGTAAGCGCCATACCAACTGTACCAACGGGCCTCAGTGACGAAGAGGTAACGGCCCTGGTTCAATTCTCGGTAGTGGATGCACACTGCTGATGGGTTCCAAACATAGGATGAAACGGCATTCTGTTGAGGTTTCTTCTAGACTCGATGAATTACTTAATTATGATAATCTCAAATCATTCTAATAATTTCTATCACTTGTTTATCCTTGCTTGAACCGACTTCTAATGCTCTGGATGGAATGGCTTGGGAATAGTAGTCGTCGGGGCATAGTCCTGTGGGAAAGGGAAACCACGGAATTTGTGAAGAGCGGAGCTATATAGTCTAATTCGTTACCTCTTAGCGAGATCCGATGGTGCAGTTGGTATGATGTTTGTCGCATATCGTAATGGTCCGGGTTTCAATTCTCGGTCGTGATGAGTCCCAAATATAGGACGAAACGGTCGTACAGTGCTTTCTGCACTCTGTTGAGGTTTATTCTCGACTTACTTAAGCATATATATGGTTATAAACTTTTCACTTTTTTCTAAAATAATTAATTTTCGTAATTTGCTGAACCTTTTTGTTTAAAAAAAAAATATAATGAAGGGTTTAATTTCATTTATTTTTTTTTTAAATGTTAACACCAACATGAACCTTCTAAAATTGTATATAAATGTAGTAGTATTATGATATTCTGGAATCTAACCATAAACTGTTAAAAGTACTATCTAATTAACAAATTGAAAAATAAAGCTTCTGAAAAAAGTTCATACACCGTTTCTTTCCCCCCCTGTGAGACCGACTAATGTTGACTTTTTTTTTTGTCTCTTCCCCAACACATTATAAATACTGGTCTTTCTTCTTGCTAACAATCGTATATGCCATCACATAGTTGATGCTTAGTTCATTCTTCCTACTTTGCTTTACTACATCCTTCGCTGTTTTCCTAAATCTTGGTCGGACTTGTATATCAACATGAAAAACGCAATGTGTAGATACAAGAATGCGTGGCTGAGAAGGTCCCCTAAAGAATTTTCATTTTTTGTTCACTTGGTCAGATTTTGGGAACTTGGTCGAGCGGAAAGTTTTTCATAGCGTACATATATATATATATATACTTTAACGTTATTTTATATATATATATATATATATATATATATATATATATATATATATATATATATATATATATATATATTACTTAACGTTATTTTATATATATATATATATATAACGTTATTTTATTATATATATATATATATAATTTCTATTTCTTAAGCATTGAAATTTCTGTCGACCGGTCTAGATTGAGTTGTGAGACTAAAGAAATTTTTTCTGATCGAGAAAAATCAGGAATATTATCTCAAACCATGTGTACCCATTAAAAATAAGATTTATAGTTACAAAAAATAATGACTGATTAAATAAAATAAAAAAAGCGATTACTTTCTTAATTAATTCTTCCGTCAGTAGTCAAAGCAAAACGTTTCCAGGAAACTAGATCGATTGGATTGCCGATACACTCCCTTAGAACTCATACCGCCAGATTTCTTTCTTTTGAGTGATCATGAAAGACCTTTTTAATCGTGAAAATCCTCTTAGTATTTAGAAAACAATGGCTCAGATAACTGCAAACTTTCAGAAAATTTATATCGAATTCTACGAGCGTGTGGACCACTCTCTGCCTGCTCTGACGCAATTGTGCATTGATCACTAGGGAGGGCACTTTGAACATTGCAAGTAAGACATTTTGCTACAGTTCCTTAATAACTTAACCCCAAATAAATGGTTCGATAAACATGTCTTTCATTGATCTCTGCCTTCTCGTACACTGTAATACAAATGGCAAACAATTAACTGACAGGCGCTAAACAGAAATTGGGTACTATGTTTGACTCCTCTTTTATATATATATATATATAATGTGTGTGTGTTAAATATATTTGAAAATGTGCTATATTTATAGGTTAGTGCTCAATATCAGGGTTAGAGCGTATGTAAATCTGGAAGTGGATAATGAAATCAGCACTCAGAGGCATCAGTCTGTTTCATGCTTAAACGCAATCTTCAAGGGCTGACATTATTATTGTTAATGTCTTGCAGATTATTCATTGTCTTAGTTCATTCTTTCGTCTGCGGCTTGAAAACCTTTTCCAGATAGAACTATTGATTGGCCGATACGCTCCCGAGACCTCGCACATTCCGATTTCTTTTTCTTTGTTTCATTTTTTTCCTTTTTTCTTTCTTGTACACGGTATTACAAATACCAAACTGGAGAAAAGTCATAATTCTGTATTAGCGTTGCTATTTTAAACAGTGAAATTATCATCTAGCGCGGAAATCGGGAAGTGCTAACAAAAAATATATCCCCACCCCCGGACAGGAATTTCACGTTGCGTAATTGGACGAACACACACCATCTAAAGTTATCCCTCTTAGAAAAAGAGAATAGTTTCGATTCCTGTTAGAAGGCACTTTTACTTCCATTTTTTCTTTCTTTTCTTTTTTCTTTCTTCCTTTTCTTTTTTTTTCTTTCTTTTCTTTTTTTTCTTTCTTTTTTTTTTTTTTTCTTTTTTTTTTTTCTTTTTTTTTTTCTTTTTTTTTTTTCTTTCTTTTTTTCTTTCTTTTTTTTTTTTTTTCTTTTTTTTTTTTTTTCTTTTTTTTTCTTTTTTTTTTTTCTTTCTTTTTTCTTTTTTTTTTTTTTTTTTCTTTTTTTTTCTTTTTTTTTTTCTTTTTTTTCTTTCTTTTTCTTTTTTTTTCTTTTTTTTTTCTTTTTTTTCTTTTTTTTTTTTTTTTTTTTTTTTTTTTTTTTTCTTTTTTTTTTCTTTTTTTTTTTTTTTTTTTCTTTCTTTTTTTTTTTTTTTTTCTTTCTTTTTTTCTTTCTTTTTTTTCTTTCTTTTCTTTTTTTTCTTTTTTTTCTTTTTTCTTTTTCTTTCTTTTTCTTTCTTTTTCTCTCTTTTCTCTTTTCTTTCTCTTTTCTCTCTTTTCTTTCTCTTTCTCTTTCTCTTTCTTTTCTCTTTCTCTTTCTTTCTCTTTCTCTTTCTCTTTTCTTTTTTTCTATTTCTTTTCGTAAGAACTTTTTGATCTCTAGGCGTTAACATCATTGTTTGCAATAACAGGGATGTAAGCACAAACACTTGTACCCACTAAAAATAATTATATATAATATATATATATATATATATATATATATATGGGCACCTCGAGTGGTGTAATGGTTAGCAACTTGTCTTGCTAGAACAATTATGAATGAGTAGTGTGTTCGATCCTCACTGGGTGCCCCTTACTTTCGGCCTTGTGCCACATCTATGCTATGCTTAGAAATATATATAATTATTAGATTTGGTTAGTATTTACCTATTTTTACTTCATTAAAATTTTATTTCGACTATAAGTCTAAAGCAGTAATTAAAGAAAGTAAAGCATACGAGATCTTTCCTCTTTTGCCCCAGGAATGTCTGATTAAACAAGAGGTACATTCAGATACGTGTACTTTACAAAAGACCAAATCTTACCAATAAATCTATCACTTCATTCGACGTACTTTCTCGGCGACGATGTATGCTTTTGTTTTTACACTATTAGTCTTGTCAACCAGTGTTAAATTTGGCTAATAGTAAGTATGAGAGGTTCGATAAAATCAAATTGGCAGCCGATCTCGAAAATGACCTACAATCTGATGTGAACTGGGCGAAAAGTGGCTGATTAATGTTAACGCCTCTAAAGCGAAACTTCTCACTATTCATCACCTTTTCTGCCATCCATCATTATAGCTTATGTTAACCTCCAGAAGGACAACTCACTGCGTCTTCTTCGTCTCACGTTTTCCCCTGACATAAAGTGGAATGATTATATTGAATTATTTACACTATTTACATTGTTCGGCCTGTTGTCCTCATCTTTATTGACATATTCACGACGTTTCGGCTGTTGTACAGTCCAACATTCAAATGATATACGTTGAAATTTCTAACCGAACCCTTTTAGTCCACTGCATTGGTTGAAGCAACCCAGTGACTTGACGCAAAGAGTTGTGAGTTCAATACCTGGCCATAGCAGAGGCGAAGAAAAGCTTGGAGTCTAGTTGCTAAAGGGAAATAACTGAAACATCCATGTGATGACGGATCGCTAGCCGCGCGTAACATTTCATAGTTCAGTCGAATGGAAAGGGGCAACGAGATCGGAGGTAAGGACGCTCGGACCCTCTATGGAACAATGAGCCGTAGTGCGCTTTCTGTAAGCAGATGGATTCAAACCTACGGAAATTCATCGCAGGATGTCGATGCAATATGGAGCAGGCACTATGAACGAATGAAAGCTGTATGAGTGAGTAGAACAATAGCGGGTAGAACAAGTTTAATGGACGAAAGCTGTTCTGGTAGTTCGTCAACATAGCGCACGGAAGAACACATCTGGGGAGTGAATGTCTTGATCAGAGAAAACCGACAAATCACGTTAGCACAAGTGGCGGCAATCGTGGGTATAGGCACAAGCCAAAGTGCACGGTGCCTGGGGGTATCATAAAGTTTGTGCGCGTTCGGTGCTCAAACAAGTAAGCGGTGCTGATTTGGCATCGTGAAAACGTAAGTCTTTTTTTTTTTTTTTCAGAAGGTATGAAGAAGCTCTTTGAACGATACCAGAAGTGTATCGCCATGCAAGGGGACGATAACGAAAAGTGACCTATGCATTTGTTCTTCATAAGTGGAAATAAATGTGTTACATATAAATTTGACATGTACCTCATATATATATATATATATATATATATATATATATATAAGTTTAAGATTTATGAAATAAAAACTTCACTATGATATTAAGATCCTTCTCTCGTCGAAGCGTTTAAAAAGTAAGCACGACACACAATTAAAAACATAGAATTTATAAAGGTGTAGAAAACACGTGTTTCCTGGTATTATTTTTCCTGTAAAATTTTTGCGGACTCGAATATGAGTCCAAGTAATAAAGTAGGAACACAAAACAATATAAAACGAACGAAAATGCATGTATTAACAAAAGCATTAAAATGACAAGAAAGCATTTAAAGACTAGTTTCAAAAAGCATTTAAATTAGAAAATGTGAGACAGAAGTCGACAAGCAGTATTCGCAGTGAGTGAGAATATCATTGCCTATTTATAAGCTTAAGGAACGTCCCCTAGTGACGGGTTTCTTTAGGAAAGTCAAGTGGGATAATCCACAAAGGTTAAACGTAATTACAGCATGTGTTGGGGGATGTCAAAAAGGATGATTTACGATTGACGTTGACTTCGAACGATTGCCATGGAAACAGTTAATTCTATCTATAAAAGGCAGGATGTGTGTGTGTGTGTAACGAATGCATGGCCGCAATTTTCGACGGATTTGCACCAAAATTTACATGCACACGCTCCAAGTTAGCAGAAAGACCAAGACCGACTTTGAATTTTCCAACTCCCATCGATAGTGGAAATAATCGCTTTTTTCATGCTTATACGGCAATTTTCATGTAGTTTGCAGCCATTTTCTACTGGCCAGACTGAGAGCCTATAGCTGGCTGCCACAAATAGGCAGGAAGATTCTATTGGCCAGCGTGAGAACCAACAGCTGACTGACACGAATGTTAACTAGCATGCTACCATGCAAAAAAATCGATAACTGCATTCGTCACAAGTGGGGAAAAATTTAAATCTGCATGGCACTTTTCTCCAATTGGCTCATTCGCTTGATTAAACTCAACGTTGATTCTGATTCCGTCCAACTGGGTTGGATGTGAAAAAGTATTTGTTGTTAACATTCTTTTTTTCATTCGGTTTTTCCAGTTACGAGTCCTTTTTTAAAGCTGATCGTTTTGTGTTCATTTTGTTTAGTTCTTTTTTCGTAACAAATTTAATGTTTAGTATACAGCTTAGAAAAATTTCGCAGTGTGAGATAGGCAAGAAGTAAGGCGTGTAGCAACACCAGCACGGCAGAGGGCACTCCTTTAAAGGCAAGGAAGGGCAAAAATATTTTAAGTCAAGTGATAGCGGTTGCTGAATGAGTCGTACGATTTTTTAATCAAGCACGGGCAACGCCGGGCCATGCTTCTAGTCTCTTCTATTCGTCACAAAATATCTCATTTCTGCTCATCTTAATAATTCTTCTATGTATCTGTGGCTGGAAATCTGAAGCGGACAATGTGCTTCTTAAACGTTCAGGATGGTTTGAACAGCCAACATGATATGACAAACGTCTATTTCAATGACAGAAAAACCTTTTAAGGTGATTATTCCCCCGATTATCAAATTCCATGAACAGCTAGGTAGCAACAGTTCTCATCATAATCATTAGAAGCGGTTTATGCTAATCTACTTCAGAGGAAAAGCTTTCCTCAAACCCTTCTGCGATGACTGCGCTATTCCCTGCAAGACCTTGTAAGTAGAATATATTTCAACATTCCATCTTGTGTCTTATTGTATTTTGCTATTCGTTGGCTACCAATCAAACAAACTTTTGCTCCACCTGTTATCTTTTCTTTTTGCTGTGTGTTCAGCGTACCCGAATTTTTGTTGTTTAATCACTTTGATATTCTTCACCTGTTCTCTGATCCATGTTGACATCTTTTACTTTTAATACGCATATACTTTGGATCCTACAGCCTTGGTTGTCAACCAGTCATAGAGAATAACAGCTATGAATTCAAAATCTGAGGAGGTTGGTTTAGTGACATTGTGGCACGTTATGTGCGCAAGTCCTCTGTATTCTGTTCTTCCAGTGTAGTTGGTTCTACACACGCCTTCACCACTATAATCACATCATATGCGCGAGTAGTCAGACTACTCTCTTCTAAGAATTAAGTTGCAGTACCTTCATACATAGGAGACCATGAGAAATCCCAGTAATTATATTTAGGTCTTCTTTGTATTCTTTTTGATGACCTTTTGAGATTTTATATTGTTTAAGAGAATTCAGGTCTTTTGACAAGTTGACTTTGGTTCCACCAACGGTTTTGGCTTGCTTATCTATCTATCTATCTATCTAGATATAGAGATATAGATATCTATAGATAGATAGAGATATATAGATATCTATAGATAGATAGAGAGAGATATAGATATCTATAGATAGATAGAGAGAGATATAGATATCTATAGATAGATAGAGAGAGATATAGATATCTATAGATAGATAGAGAGAGATATAGATATCTATAGATAGATAGAGAGAGATATAGATATCTATCTATAGATAGACAGATATGAGATATATATGATATCTATAGATAGATAGATGAGATATAGATATAGATAGATAGATAGATAGATAGATATCTATCTAGATATAGATATCTATATCTATAGATAGATAGAGAGATATAGATATATATATATAGATATATAGATATAGATATCTATCTATAGATAGATAGAGAGATATATATATCTATCTATAGAATGATAGAGTCATCTATCTAGATAGAGAGAGATATAGATATCTATAGATAGATAGATAGAGAGATAGATATCTATAGATGATAGAGAGAGAGATATAGATATCTATCTATAGATAGATAGAGAGAGATATAGATATCTATCTATAGATAGATAGAGAGAGATATAGATATCTATCTATAGATAGATAGAGAGAGATATAGATATCTATCTATAGATAGATAGAGAGAGATATAGATATCTATCTATAGATAGAGAGATATAGATGTCTATCTGTAGATAGATGAGAGATATGATATCTATATAGATATCTATATCTATAGATAGATAGATATATATATCTATAGATAGATAGAGAGATATAGATATCTATAGATAGATAGAGAGATATAGATATCTATAGATAGATAGAGAGATATAGATATCTAGATAGATAGAGAGAGATATAGATATCTATAGATAGAGAGATATAGATATCTATAGATAGAGAGATATAGATATCTATAGATAGAGATATAGATATCTATAGATAGAGAGATATAGATATCTATAGATGAGAGAATATAGATATCTATAGATAGAGAGATATAGATATCTATAGATAGAGATATAGATATCTATAGATAGAGAGATATCTATCTATAGATGAGAGATATAGATATCTATAGATGAGAGAGATATATAGATATCTATAGATATCTATAGATATCTATAGATAGAGAGATATAGATATCTATAGATAGATAGAGATATATATCTATAGATAGATAGAGAGATATAGATATCTATAGATAGATAGAGAGATATAGATATCTATAGATAGATAGAGAGATATAGATATCTATAGATAGATAGAGAGATATAGATATCTATAGATAGATAGAGAGATATAGATATCTATAGATAGATAGATATATAGATAGATAGATATCTATAGATAGATAGATAGATAGAGATATAGATAGATATAGATAGAGAGATATAGATAGATAGATATAGATAGATAGATAGATAGATATAGATAGATAGATAGATATAGATAGATAGATAGATAGATAGATAGAGAGATATAGATAGATATAGATAGATAGATAGATAATAGATAGATGAGATATAGATAGATAGATAGATAGATGAGAGATATAGATATAGATGAGATATAGATAGATAGATATAGATAGATGAGATATAGATAGATGAGAGAGATATAGATAGATAGAGATATAGATAGATAGAGAGAGAGATATAGATGATATCTAGAGAGATAGAGAGATATCTAGAGAGAGATAGAGAGAGATATAGATATCTAGAGATAGAGAGATATATAGAGAGATATAGATATCTAGAGAGATATAGATATCTATAAATAGATATCTATAAATAGATATCTATAGATATCTAGAGATAGAGATATCTAGATATCTAGAGATAGAGATATCTAGATATCTAGAGATAGAGATATCTATAGATATCTAGATAGAGATATCTATAGATATCTAGAGATATCTATAGATATCTAGAGATATATATATATATAGATATCTAGAGATATCTAGAGATATCTAGAGATATATAGATATCTAGATAGATATATATATAGAGATATATATATATATATATAGAGAGAGAGATATAGATATATATATATATAGAGAGAGAGATATAGATATATATATATATATAGAGAGAGATATATAGATATATATATAGAGAGAGAGATAGCTAGGGATAGATAGAGATATGGTAGGCGAGACCCATGTGCAGAATTTTTTTAAAAAGTGCTCAAATACACAAAATAGAATGTGTGGAGCGGATAATAAAATTATAGTAGATAGGAAGAAATTCACTCGTAACACACAACCCGAGTTTCGACCATACAGTCTCGTCAGGGTGGTCACTTGTGAACTCTTGACAAGTAACTATCCTGACGAGACCGTGTATTGTTTAATTTCTTGTAATCCATTTGTCATCTCTGATGGCCTAAGTAAGCCGAAAGCTTAGATAGTATTAAAAAACGTGTATCAATATGGTGATTTTTCTTTCGTCTTTTAATGATAATGTTATTAAGCTTATCAGAATTTGCTTAAAATAAGTAGACAAATCTTGTCTATATTTTTATAATGAAACACACACACACACACATATATATATATATATATATATATAAGTGATGGTGAATATATTATATGTATATTTTTTATGTTTTTTCGTTGACATGTAGCACTGTTAAGATTTTCGGTAATTTCAAAATATCCGTTACTGGTTGATATTGAATAGTGTTGTTCATTTTATTTTTTTTTATTTTTATTTTTTTAAACTCTCCTAAATTTCAAATCTAGCACTTAAAGTTTTTATTGTTTTTTTCCTCATCCGGGTTTGTATCTCACTCCGGTCAGATGGGTCATTTGTTTTATTAGTATGTTAATAAGAATGGATATGCGAGAATATAAGATGAGTATTAAATAACATTATAATCAGATGCTGCGATAAAAGACGGATTTTTTTTGTTTGTTTGATTTTCTTTTTTTTTTTTTTTGTTGTTTTTTTTTTGTTTGTTGTTTTTTTTTTTTTTTTTTTTTTTTTTTTGTTATATAGGCGCTTGCATATGCAGAGAATAACCGACTAAGCGAGAAAGAAAAATCAAGGATGCCACATGTCATTATTTACACGCGGACTATTGACCTCATTTTTGTTATCATAACGTTTCGAGCGTTGTACCCGCCGCCCTTAATCAGGTGCTTGTCGATCTGGGTAACCTACAGAGTAATTCGAAGTGAACCCTTTATTGTATCTACAGAGTTAGATAGTTCTCATTCCGATGCTCTCATCAGAAAGCAGATTAGTTTGGTGAATTTGGTGACAGTGATTTTGAGTTCAATTCTTATGTCGGGTAGAGTGTCGTTGGACTCGATGGGTGAGAAATAACTGTGCAATACTAAGAACTAGAAGGTATCTATCCCTAGACAGCGACAATGTATCCCCATAAATAAAGGATTCAATATTTCCTGTAGGTTACCCTGATCGATAAGCACCTGAAGAAGGCTGAAGGACACAACGGCCGAAACTTCACGAAAAATAAAGATTAGGAAAGTAGTCCGCGTGTAAATAGTGTAAATAATGACAATATTTGGTTTTATAAATTTGGATGCTTCTATTTTCTTTTTTAATGAACTGTTTTTATCTATAACGTTTTTCATTCTACTGTAATATTTTTTCACAAACAAATCTTTAAAATCGGGGATTTATTTTTAAACTTTCGTTCTTTTAATACTGGACGCTGCTATATGTATGAAATTCTTCAATAATTGAATTTTGATGGAACTGGAGAGTAATTGTTGACATCTTTGGTAAAATCAGTTCTGTTAAGAGAGCGGCGAGGAAATTCTATGAAATGCGAAAGAAAGCGAATAATGGATGAACAGAATGGGAGAAAATAGAAAAAAACTCCATTAAATGGAAAAAAAAACAGGGAGAAATATTTGAACGAAATAAAAAGAAACAAAATATAGGCACCAGAGAATAAACAATCTAAAATGACAAATGTAAATTAACGACGATGTAAATTTTCTCCGACAATAAAGTCTGACATTTCTCCATTAATATTTTATTTACTCACCGGCAAGCACTTTGTGAAGGCTAAAAATGTCTTGATGATAACAAAGGCGAGGACGATAGCTCCCATGTAAATGATATAAATAACACTAACTCTTCACAAAAGAAATTCATATCGTATTGGACAAATAAGGGATGACTGAATTTAAAAAAAAAAAAAGGACTACCTCTTGGCTGAAATAGTTACGTGTTTCTCGTTAGTGTCAGAGGTCATTCTTCGAGTGATGATGTTCTAAGTGGACTTCTATAGTGATATGTTGGCCTTGTATCGCATAAATATAAGTAAACTTCGAGGAAAAAAAGTGATGAAAAAAGACTGACCAAAGAACGTGAAAATGACGGTGAGATTTAAATAAGTAAAAGCAAAAGAAATAATGAAAAGTGAAAGAAAAGTTGACAAAATATATCAGTGATGAAAGATTGATAAGGAGTCTTGGGGCGAGGAATAATAAAAAGAAAGATTGTTAAGGAGTCTGTGGGTGATGGAAACGAAGTAAATATTGCTAAGGAATCTGTGTGAAGTAAACGAAAGAAAGAAAAGTTCATCAGTTGGTAAAAGAAAAATAGAAAGGAAGCAGATTTGAATGGCCATGAAAGTAAGATGGAAATAGCTGAAGAGGACAAGAAATATAACAAAATGAACACGAAAACAAGAATTGTAGCAAAATTGAATGATGGCAGGGATGGGAGCCAGAAAGGAAATGGCTGTAATTGACTGTAATCACTGGTCTCAACCGAAGTGGTGTGCGGCAAAGTTGAACGGCAGTTACAAGTGGCCATTAGTTTCGCCTTGATGTCAATGAAGATCTGACGGGTTGATCGTTGGCTGACCGCAGAAAATAAAGCAAAAACTCACAGCTCAATTTCCTAAGACTTCATTCTTAGAAAAACCTTATCAACGATTCTTTAGCGAAAATATCACGTACAAATACAATGCTACAGTATTCTCGATCTGAAATATAGTATCTATATCTATATATCTATCTATATCTATATATCTATCTATATTTATATATCTATATCTCTATCTGTATCTCTCTCTATCTGTATCTATCTATATATATATCTATCTCTATCTATCTATATATATATCTATCTCTATCTATCTATATATATATCTATCTCTATCTATCTATCTATATATCTATCTCTATCTATCTATCTATCTATATATATATATATATATATATATATATATATATATATATATCTATCTCTCTCTCTCTCTCTCTCTATATATATATATATATATATATATATATATATATAATCTCTGAAAGAGTGACACGTTTTTATGTATAGTGCGGCAGTTAGAATTATCTACATGCATTCTAACACACGCATCCAGAAAAAAAAATTACCTACCTATAGTGTCACCGAAAATGCATGATTTTAATCTCTTTATAGTACAACCCTCTATTTTTCTTTGCATAAAAAAGCTGGTGACAAAAAGTCGCACTATACTCGATTATATACGATTCCCGCTGATGTTAAACTTGGTTAAAAAAAACTTTTCAATTTTTTCTTTAGCGTTTTCACAAACAAAAAATCGTTTTCCTAATATTGTCTGAATACATTTTCCTTTCCTTTAAAAGTAAACATACATATAACTAATACGACATTGTATATAGATTGTGGAAGAAAGATTCCTTGGGTCACTGTTTAAAATTTTTTTTTTAAATGAGATAAAAGTTTGTTGCGTGTTCAAATAAAATGATATTTATTTAAACATCGGATACACAAATTTTAACTGCAATTACTTACCATGAAATGAAAGTTCTCTCTGACTGTAAAGAAATGATCAGAGTCTTTCAGTGAGGAAGAATGGATTTTGGAGACAAAATCAAATGGAATCCGTTTTTGCTTTGATGAGAAAGACAAGACGCCGAGGTTAACTCGTGTCTCTTTACTTCTGTCAGTCCTTCTGTCGGGTTGAATGAATGTCTGGTTTTTATGGTCTTGTGTAGGCTCCAGAGGTCTGTGTTTATTTACTGGCGGGAGCTGATTTTATTGGCTATTTATTTTTATTAAATTGAAAATATGAAGTATGTTTGAAACCTGGAAGGCTGCGTGGAGCCCTTGCGCTGTGTTTAATTTTATCATTTGCTCGTTTGATTTGATGTTGTTCCATCCCGCCTACTCTACAGTATCCTTTCTTGAGCTGGAATAATCTATTATATTTAATAATAGATTATTCCAGCTCAAGAAATGATCTATTTAAATAATATATGGAGGGACAACATTTAATAATGTTTTTATAAACGGACATTTTTAAGTTATACATACATAGACTATAGATAGGTACTTAAGAAGATTCGCTAAAAATGAGCTTACATGATGAAAAAATGCGCTAAACTTGAAAAAAGAAAAACAGTTTTATCGTCAAAAACTTTATTATTAATAGGAAAGACCAACTTTTTTATTGTTATATCTTTTGCTCCTTTTTAGAACCTTCAAAGTTTTGGTTAAATATTTTGTTTTTCTTACGTCAGCGGGTTACCATGAATTAGTTTGCGCGATGTGTTTAATTTTTTTCAATTGCTCCTTTGATTTGATGTTGTTCAATTCCGCCTAAAGTTAAGAATGTGACTCGAATTGATGTTTGGTAACTACAGCAGTTATTCCGTAGTGGGCCGAGTTGGTTGTGTTGCTACGTCGGTCTTTAGGTTAATGAACACTGTCTCTGTTTCTTACTAGAAATCAAAACAGCCGCTTTTTTACCACGAGAAAAGTTGTTGCATTTTTTTTATGTCGCATTAATTAGCACAACGCATGTAGTTAGTAATGACTATTTTTGTTCTCACCAGTAGGGAAATTTGCTGGGTTACTTGTCAGTGACCAAGGGAAAGTGAGTGAGTAAAAGAGAGACTACTCAATCCTAGCATTTGTAGAACTACTTGTTCCTACCGAGGCAAAAACGCTCACTGAATAATTTTCGAACGAGAAACTTCTTTTGTTTCAGTAAATCTTGCTTTCTCGCTAATTCCGAATTCAATTCGCGAGCCCATGAAAAGATACAGCTATATGCTTTTTTCTCCCTTTTTCCCCCTTTTTTTTCATTTTTCCCTTTTTTCCCTTTTTCCCTTTTTCCTTTTTTCCCCCTTTTTTTCTTTTTTCTCCCTTTTTCTCCCTTTTTCTTTTCTCCCTTTTTTCCTTTTTCCCCCTTTTTCCTTTTTCCCTTTTTCTCTTTTTTTCCTTTTCCTTTTTTTTTTTTTTTTTTCCTTTTTCCTTTTTTCCTTTTTCCTTTTCCCTTTTCCTTTTTTTTTTCCTTTTCCCTTTTTCCTTTTTTCCTTTTCCCTTTTTCCCTTTTTTCCTTTTCCCCTTTTTTCCTTTTTTCCTTTTCCCTTTTTCCCCCTTTTTCCTTTTCCCCCCTCTTTCCTTTTTTCCCCTTTTTCCTTTTTTTTTCCGTTTTTTCTCTTTTTTTTCCCTTTTTTGCTTTTTTTCCCTTTTTCCTTTTTTCTCCTTTTTCCGTTTTTTTCTCTTTTTTCCGTTTTTTTCCTTTTTTCTTTTCCTTTTTTTTCTTCCTTTTCCCTTTTGCTTTTTTCCCTTTTTTCCTTTTTTTCTCTTTTTTCCTTTTTTTTTTTTCCTTTTTCCGTTTTTTTTCTCTTTTTCCCTTTTTTGCTTTTTTTTTTTTTTTTTTTTTTTTTTTCCCCTTTTTTTTGTTTTGCGGGACCTGTCTGATCTCCTTTAAGGCAGCGAATGTTGGACGGCCTCCTCAAGCATGAAGAGGAGACTCGAGCCAACGGAGGTATGGTTCTACGGAAGGATGTTAAATATATATCATGGACCGAGCGTGTGAGCAACGATGAGGTTTTGGAGAGGATGCAAACAAGGAGGAAGCTTATACTTAACATCAGGAAGAGGCAGCGGAAATTTCTGGGACACGTAATGAGAAAGGAGGGCTTGTAGAATCTGATACTCACAGGTAGAATAGAGGGAAAGAGAGACAAGGGAAAACAACGCTTGACATACTTGGCAGGTTTAAGCAGGCGGATGACAGAACATGGCCTAGGGGAAGTGGCAAAGGGTCAAAACTTATTGAGAGCTACAAGGGATAGAGGGAAGTGGAGAGCCATGATCTCCGACGTCCTGAAGGGACACGGCACATAAAAAGAAGCTATTTCATAAATACAATATTTCAAACAACGTGCATGTCAAATCTTTAATATCTTCTAATGATTAACCTTAACTTGTTCACCTCTGTTTTACACATAAAATACTACATCATCAGAGCTGTTTGGATTTGAGAGCACGCTGCAAATCAGTGTTCTTTCTGTCCTTCAACATGTTTGATTATTTCAGACACCTATGCCTCTTTAACGCCCACAGTCGACCTGTGGTTTATACTGCAACTTTGCTGAGAGGATCAGTCATAGTTCAAGTACGTGCCCCAACAGGGTCACATACGGTTTTCAATTTAGAATTTTCCTTCTGTACTAGTTGGCAACGACAGCTAATAAATCTAGCCTGTCCTGCTATTTAAGACTCGGTTGCGGAGAAAAGAAAATGTCTTTGGCAAGCGTCCACCTAATAATCGGTAAAAATGACAAAATGCAACATAATCTGCTGTTATTAAAAACTAAATTGTACCGTTTTCACTTATTTTCAAACTGATCATAATGGTAGCGCCCGATTTACCAATAAACTGAACATTCCTCGTGTCTTTTGAACGAGGC
>CAHIKZ030005595.1:1185000-1188481 GCA_903632075.3 Acanthosepion pharaonis | reverse complement strand
GGAATATAAGTTTTGTAAAAAATTATTATTGGCAATGCATTAAATTTTGCATTAAATGACCCCTTAGGAGTTGATATGTCGCTAAATAAACAAACAAAATTTTCATGCTAGAACTGTTCCTTTTTATTTCCACTTTCATATTTATATTTACATGAGTTTTTATCTCTGATATTGAGCACTTTATCCCATAAATATAGCACACCTTAAGACTATATTTCTTCATATATATATATATATATATATATATATATATATATATATATATATATATATATATATATATATAAATGAAAAAAGAAAAAAAAAAAATCCAACGTTCAAAACATTAATTTAAAACAGGGGTCAATACAAGAGCAGAGCAATAAATACATATTATAAAATATATATTATAAATTATTACATTAGAACATGTATGCTATTTTGTTTCGACGTCTCATCAGTTAGTTAACAATGATGGTAACCACCAATGATGCGTATCATCATTGTTAACTACCCAATGATGAGATGATGTTCTGTCGGATTAATAATTAAATATATATATATATATATATATATATATATATATTATAAATTAACTGATTAAAAAAAAAAGATGGTTCCTTCGCTACACAGGAACTACCATGTTTCAAATACATAAACTAACAACTTCAAATTCAATAAATTTAATTAAATTATAGGCAGTAGTACTGTTTCGTTTTCAAAATAAGTTATTCCAAAATTCGCTTGAAAATGAAACAGAACTAATGCTTTTAATTTAATTAAATAATTGAATTTGTAGTTGTTAGCTTCTGAACCTTATTTTAAATCAGTTAATTTATAATATTTATACTCTGTAAACTTACATTAAGCACTGTTTGTAAAAATAAAAATATCAATAAGAACACCGGATTATATATCTAACTTTTCTTACTTTCTTTTTTTACTATAATATATATATATATATATATATACTATATACTATATATATATTGAAATACTAAAGAGTAAAAATCGCCAGCCAGACGACTTCGGAATCTCCTGCAACTCTTCTGGATGGTCTCTTTGTTTAAGTTGGTGAATGTTGACATTAGCCTTGCCTTCAGTTCATCTTTGGTGTAAAAAGGAATTCTGTTGCTCTCTCGCCCAACTAAGCTCCACACATAATAATCAAGGGTGTGGCAAGACTGGAGAGTTAGGTTGCCAGATCTAAGGGGTGATTTGGTCAAAGAAATTGTCTGTCAGCCATGACTGGGTTCTCCAGTTTCTATGGTATAGTGCAGAGTCATGTTGCCAGATATAGGGTCTTCAAGTGTTGAGTCTGAGGTCCTCACCCAAAGCAGTCCTACTCCCTCAAGGTCCTTGTTGTAAGCCTCCGTGTTGAGTTTGAGGCCCTCACCAACAAATTCATGAGTTCTTTTATTATCAGAACGATCAGAGTAAATTTTCCGAGCCGCTGTCCCTTCGTAATCACCATTAGACTCATCCAACTCTTTTCTAATCCTCTGCTCTGTCATCAGATTGACACACAAACACTCTGAAATGCTCGTATTGACGTTTCCGAAGTAAATGCCAATCAGTAGAGCATGCCGTTTCCAAATTTCTAGCGCAGTGAATTGCGTCATGGGTGCTCCTTTATCTCCCAGAAGATGTCCAACTAACCCTAACTATACTGTACAATCGACAAAGTGAAAGACAACCAATGCACATACGTTAAATTAAAAATATAAAATGGCGACATTTTACCCATCGCAACTTGTGTCTATGCCCTGTGTACTTACCCAGCAAAAAGTTCTTTAAGGCAAATGCTATTAAAAACAACAAACATTTGGTATCGATTAATTTTCATAATCGACATTTTCAAGTTACGAATAATCCTTCGCATACAATGAGGACATTCTGCCAGGAAATTCATTTCGTAAAAAAAGGTACAGGAAAATGGTCCAAGATTTTGACTTTCAGGGTTGGTAGATTCAATTGGTGAATTTAATGACATTTTTGAAAATTGTGTGACAACGCTTTTTTTTTTTTTTCTGTATTTTTTTTTTTTTTTTTTTCATTATTCTCACACTCAGTCCGGGCAACTTCTACACCGGGCTGAGCAATAATATCATAAATTTGAAGACAAGAAAAAAAAATTAATTAATACTTAATTTTTGAATGGAATAAATTATTTATAAGATTTGATCACATTTTTTTCAGAAATAAACAGGATGCTTTTAAAAAGTTTTAATATATATTTTTCTTTTTTTTTTTGGTTTGTAAAAATTAACTTTTAAGTCTGTCGTTGAAGCGAATTAAAATGTACTTGCTCACACGTAAACGTACACCTGATTGATTGAAATGGAAATGGATTTCTGTGCCAAGTCGTCTAATTTTCTTTTTTTGGTCAGGCAATAACCCCTGGATAACAGGAAAATCGTATAACCCAAAATGCGCGGTCATTTGAAGTCATTTTTTTATGTCCCCTTCTGTATGTAAACGGAATATCTTTTCTAACAAACGTAATATCTTAAATGACCAAACAATTTTGATTTGAAATGTGATCATCTTGCTATCAGCAAAGCGACACGTGTTGAATTAGTACATGAACAAAAAGATTTTTAAAAGTGCATCGTGTTTTGAGAACATAACAATAGAAAGCCATAAGCATTAGTTAATTTCCCACCGCCACACCCTAGCTTCCCTGTTTCTTTTTATAAATCTTTTCAATGGTAATTTCTCTGATGAATTTTCCTCAGTGGTACCTAGACTTTATGAATTTAAGTACAGTACTAGATTGGTAGATAGGTCTCATCAATTCACAATTGAAATGGCTAGATGTAACCGTAAGTTCTATGCTAACAGTTTCTTAATCTGATAAGTATGTTTATGGTAATTATTCTGATGAGCTATCCTCTTTGGTACCTTGACTTTATGAATTTAAGAGCAGTACTAGATTGGCAGTTAGGTCTCATCATTTTATAGTTGAAATGGCTAGATGTAACCGTAAGTTCTATACTAACAGTTTCTTAATCTGATAAGTATGTTCATGGTAATTGTTCTGATGAGCTATCCTCTTTGGTACCTAGACTTTATGAATTTAAGAGCAGTACTAGATTGGCAGTTAGGTCTCATCATTTTACAGTTGAAATGGCTAGATGTAATCGTGAGTTCTATGCTAACAGTTTCTTAATCTAAGTATGTTCATGGTAATTATTCTGATGAGCTATCCTCTTTGGTACCTAGACTTTATGAATTTAAGAGCAGTACTAGATTGGCAGTTAGGTCTCATCATTTTACAGTTGAAATGGCTAGATGTAATCGTGAGTTCTATGCTAACAGTTTCTTAATCTAAGTATGTTCATGGTAATTATTCTGATGAGCTATCCTCTTTGGTACCTAGACTTTATGAATTTAAGAGCAGTACTAGATTGGCAGATAGGTCTCAACATTTTACAGTTGAAATGACGAGGTGTAATGAAAAAGAACAACAAGAACGACGACTTTCTTCAAACTGCCCGCT
>CAHIKZ030005595.1:1175000-1182500 GCA_903632075.3 Acanthosepion pharaonis | reverse complement strand
GTGATTTTTATAACATACTTATGTTATAATTTTTTAAAATAAAAAATATATATATATATATATATATATATATGGCAGGTGTGTGCGCGCTTGTGTGTATGCGTGTGTCTAAAATGGACACTGAAGTCAACATCCATAGGCGACAGCTGTCTGTTTCATGCTAAACACAATCGTCAGACCAGGCGATTAAGTTTAGCATGGAACAGACTGCTGTCGCCTCTGGGTGTTGACTTCAGCGTCCATTTTTATATTTACTTATTTATCTCAGTTTATTACATATTAGTCATATTTAAATGACTTTAAACTTCAAGATCTACTGACCGTCTTCTTGGCCAATTATATTTATTTTTATTTAGTTTCAATAATAATAATAACACCTATTGATCGATTGATTGATGGATTGTTTGATTGATTTGTTTTTATAGTTTATCCAACATATGCAGGTTATTTAAAGCCCAAAATAATTGTAGATTGTAAGGATTTTTTGTGATAATGATTTACTGATACACTTTTTACTAATTAACCTATAATTGTGGAGAGAAGCGATGGACTCAAGTATGGACGAACTGAAATGGCTCGAAGTTATCGTAAGTTCTATGCGAACAGTTCCTCTCTCGCACTTTTCCCCTGTGGAACTTTCTTCGTATGCTTTTTTTTTTTATTGCTGTCTCTTCTTAATAATGTTTTCTTTTTCTTGTATTCGCTCATCTGAGTAACCCCATTGCATCTTAGCGGCTTTATTGCCTTGCTTGGGGTGAAATGATAGAAACAAAATATGTTTGTTTGTCACAGAGACCACCAGAAAAAAGGAATACACTAACCACAGGTATATTTCATCTTGTAAGTAAACTCATAGAAATTCATTGATTGATTTGTTTTTTACGGCTTATCAACACTTTGCAAGTTATTTAAAGCCTGATTTTTTTTTTAGACTGTAACAATTTTTTTTATAGATAATAATGATTTACAGATAAAATTCTTACTACATAACCCATTATTGGTGCAGAAGACGTGGGCTCATGTCTTTCCAAACGGCATTTGCGCTTAAGTGAATATAGTGTACTTTTATGAAATTGGAATTCGACTCACTGATTTCCAATGTTTTCTTTTAAAATCGTCATTCTTTATGATCCCTTCACATAAAGTCACTTTTAAAAGACATTAAGGAACCCGAAATATGAGTGCTTATCTGATTCCTTTCTCTGTCTCTCTTGCATTCTTTGTGTTTTGTGAGTGGCAAATTTTCCAAACCCTCTTTCCTCATGCGTTCTAGAAATTTCCACTGTCTATCTCTGATTCTAAGTGTAAGTGTCCTTTTTATTTTACATTTCCTCTAAAACTTCATTGCTGTTCATATGTTCAGTCCATGTTATTCTCAGCATCCTTCTGTAGGTACACATTTCTGCTGCGTAAAGTTTGTTTACATTTATTTTGTGCTTCATTTTTATTTTATTTTAAAATCCCCATTCTTTATGATCCCTTCACATACAGTCATTCTTAAAAGCCATTAGGGAGAGAACCCACACTATGTAATATTTTGAATATGTCACAGTACGCGTGAAAAAGAAGAAGGAAAAAATATTACAGTTTAATTAGATGATATCAATTGCAATTGCGAAGAAAAGCGAAATTCAAGTCAAACCTTTTATAAAGAATTGTTTTTTAAAACTTTCACTCGGTTCGATATTTAAACTTAACTTTAAATGAGTTATTTATTTAATTCTTAATTGCGTCTAACTACAGTAGTTAATACCTGTTACTTCAGTTTGTTGATGATTCGCCGAGATCGAAAATCGGATGTATGGACGGACGCACGTACATTCAGCTTTATATATATATATATATATATATATATATATATATATATATATATATATATATATATTTAGAACAATAAAAAAGTATTGGGAAATTAAAACATTAAAATTTTCAGACAAATATTGATATTTTTGTTTTATTATTTCAGTTAGATTGATAGACTAGTTTCGGCCAATATGGTCGTTATCAGGAGAAAAAAAATTCTGCTTGTCAGTAGAAGTGAACTACATGAATGAATAAATTTCTGAAAAAAAATGAACTTTATCTGTAATTTTCATTTGATCTTTTATTATTAATTTTGGTCAGTCCTTGTGTTTGTCAAACGACCTTTTTTAATTATTATAATTTTTTCTCTCTCTCTCTCTCTCTCTCTCTCTCTCTCTCTCTCTCTATATATATATATATATATATATATATATATATATATATGTATATATATGTTAGGAAAAATCTACGGAAAAGAGGAAATTCGTGTGACAAGTTTGAGAGCGCACAAAGTTTGCAGCCCTTAATATTTACATGTAGTGGAGAAATACATTGAAAACGCCTTTCTTGTGGTTAATTATTTCGATTTCAGCGGAAAACGGAAGGCTCGTGAGGTGTTTCACGATGAAAGTATGGATCATTCTGACAGTCTTTACGAGTCAAAACAGATTGCTCTGCCCACCAACGCTATCAAAACTACAACTAAAAAGAGTTTATCTAAGCTTAACATAAAATGTGTTACAATCACTTCTAAAATAATAGGAGAAGACTTAATAAATGCAAAACAGAGTAATAATAAGCTAAAAGATCACAGAGGAATTTACTCTATAATCTGTAATAATTGCAACAAAGAAACAAATAATTGCAACAAAGAATACCTAGGAGAAACCTCAAGGAATTTAAATAAAGTTTATACGAACACAAAAGGGATCTTTAGCAAAGTAGTACACATTTTACCATAATTTTGATTATTTTGTAACTACTTCGAAAAAAAATATGACTTAATAGTAGACAAAATAGTGTAAATTCCTCCAAATTTTAGCCTACCCTCTGTAATAGTTGTCACAGGCAATGCATAGGAGAAACCTCAAGAAATTTAAACAAACAGATTATATGAACACAAAAGGGATCCTTTTGCAAAACAACACATTCAATGCATTTGTTGCACATGAGTCTGACTAGAATTTGGATTTTTAAAATGCTACTTTAATTAAAAGAGAAAGCTATTTGCTAAGTTGAATGTGTATAGAAAGTGTTTTAATCGCTAGATCATCTAAGGTAGATTTCACATTTCTGAACAGATCTATTATCATAATGTCAATAACAAACGTGATAGAAATATAAACAGAAAGAAATAGAAACTAAATGAAATCGGATAGACTATGTACCCAAAATACATATTAAAAATAAATGTAAATTAAAATTCAAAACTTCATCGCTCCCTCTCTTTCATACATATGTGTAACCACATCAACGTAAATATCACTTTAGTCTGGTGAAGTACGAATGGACGAAACGCGTCATGCGAAAAAAATATAGATTTTCCTAAAATTGTTCTAGATATATAATTTTTTCACACATACACGTGTATATATATATATATATATATTCAATTGATTTTCCACTCCTAGACACACATACACAGAGTATACATGAACAAGGTTATAGTGATTTTCGAAGTGTAGCTCACATGCGGCGCAAGGCCGAAAGTATGGCGCACCCAGTGAGGATCGAACTCACTACTGTCGTAATTGTTCTAGCGAGACAAGCTTGCTAACCATTACACCACCTCGAGGTGCCCTGAGCGAGGTTATATGCATGTTGTTTTACCCCTGACAACCGTGAATTAAGTCGATGAAAACTGTTGATCACAAGCACTAGTGTAAGAAGAGAAAGAAAAAGAAAAAAAGGACCAGAGAAAAGAATGCAACAAGAGAGAAGAGAGAGAGAGAGAGAGAGAGAGAGAAGAGAAGAGAGAGAAGACATAAATATCACAGTTCTCTCCCCTTGCCACCTCCGCCATTTTACAACCAATGCGAACGGCTCACCCATTTTAACTCCATCACTGTGTATATTCTCCACTTTGTCTTCTTCCACCACCGGCCGCTGTCATGTTGATTTCTGCGCATGGTCAGACTAGACACTTCCTCCATTGAGAACAACGCCGTCCGTGCACCTTTAGACCAGTGTCGCCACCTCGCGAGTGTACCGACTGACCGGTCGAGGAGAACTTCAGTTAAATCATCGTGATTAGCAACCTGCCAAAGGACGATTATTATTTTTATTTTTATTTTCTGATTTTATTCTTTCTCTTACAGAAACAACCTGCTCCTGAACTTTCTTTCGACAACGCAATGACGCTGCTTCAAAGACATTTGGACATGCGACAACACAGAACTATATCATTCAATTGCTACCGAATAAGGGCCGAGAAGTTATGTCTGGGTGGCGAACGGGTAATGATGACCCCTTTATAAACAACCTCAGGGGTCAGCCAGTTTGCACAAAATTGCACTGTCGTTAATGGATTGCCATTTATTTATTTATTAGTTGAACTAAGAACAACTTTTAACACTGACATGATTTTTTTTTCTCAGTAGAACAGACAGTTTTTTGTTTTATGCGTCTCGGCGACAATCATTTTACTAACACTATCGCGCCAATATGTAGAGTATGCAGACACAGGGCCGGTGCAAGGGTCTTGTGCCCCCCACCACACACCACCACAGTCTATGATACCTCCCCATACAGAACCTATGATACGGGGGCCACATTCTACTACATCTCAATTGTCATAAGGTCGTATTCATATAAAATACAAATATTATTGTAACCTAATTATATACAGTAATGGATCATATGCAATATAGGTGAACAATTCAACTAGAAAAATTGAAAATAAATACGATTTATCTAAATAAAAACTAGAGACCTGCGAGAATAGATCATATATATATATATATAATTTCCTCTTAAATAAATCAACAATATTTTGCGGCAATTTTTAACATGAATTTGAGATCAATGTTGTTAAAATGTTGATCAATTTAACACATTCAACATTATGCTTGGGGGAAATGATTAAAACAAATTGTGTATGACTAAAACCAAATTTCGTACAAGACTATCAATGGAAAATATGTAGGGGTGTTTTTGAAACGGTTCCCAGAATTAGTTTACGCAAATAGTGAAGTGAATCCATTACATTAAATGTGTCAGGGATGGTGCAAGGGTCTTGTGCCCTTTGCTATAACCACTCCGCTGCACATCGAATCTATTATACGGGCCCCCACTCGATTACATCTCAATTGTCATAAGGTAGTATTCATATAAAATACAAATATTATTGTAACCTAATTATGTACAATATTGGATCCTATGCAATATAGGTGAACAATTCAACTAGAAAAATAGAAAATAAATACAATGTATGTAAATACAAATTAGAGACATGTCATAATAGATCATTCTATCTTAAATAAATCAACAATATTTTGCGGTAATTTTTAACATCAACTTGAAATTTTTCTTGTTAGAAGTTGAATAATTTTATCATGTTCAACATTATGGATAAAAAAAATAGTGAATTTTATATTGTGTTTTTATAAGACTTAACATGAGCAAAACAAATTCATAGATTTGGACAAAAAGAGACGCATAATGTCTGAATCTAAAAATTTTCATCCTTTAATAGTTGTGTTTAGTTAAATTTATAACATATAAATGTAGATAGAAAACAGCAAATTGTTGATAAGAATACAAGGGCTACGTAGCACTGTCTGGGGTCCTTAATCAGGCTTGGGTCCCCATAGTCAGGGAGTTTGGGTGTAGTACTCACCAGCCCTGCTATAAGCTAAGCTTTTAATAAGATTTGATCTCTTGTTCTTTTTGTCCTGATGAAACCTGTATAATTTTTCTCAGTTGTGACTCTGCCCATTGACGGAGTGGCCCCTGATTACACTCTGTCCAAAGACAGAGACGCAACTGAGAGATGATAAATAGATGTGTTACAAACACCCTCAAGGGAGGGATTTACACATCTACATATCTACCTATGCCTCTACCGGGACCCCTCGAATCTATGATACGAACCCAGCTCTCTACTACATCTCAATTTTTATAAGGTAGAATTCATATACAATACAAATATTATTGTAACCTATTTATGTACAATAATGGATCATATGCAATATAGATGAGTAATTCAACTAGAAAAATTGAAAATAAATACAATGTATCTAAATACAACTTAGAGACTTGTCATAATACATAAATCCCTCTTAAATAAATCAATGTTTTACGACAAATTTTAACATCAAATTGAGATTTTTTTTTATTAGACAAAGTCCGACAATTATTTTAAAACATTTTTATGTTTATACATTCTTTTTATAGATACAAATATTTAAGTAAATGCTCTGTTTTATAATAAACAGTATTAAACAACATTTACCGGTCTGAATGTCCGAGAAATTTTCATAGAAAATATTCGTCCTCCGATAGGAATCGAACCTGTATCCTATACGGAACCCTCATATAGCCTGACATGCCTTTAACCGATCGAGTCACATAGGATCGTTTGAAAAACAAGGTCGATTTTACTGTTTTTAAACTACAATCTTCCATGAATCTCTCACGTACATTCATATTTGCTCAAAGCGTATCCAAATGTAAACAGATGACGTCACACATTATGAAATGGACAAAATGCGACAATTATTTTAAGACATTTTTATGTTTATACATTCTTTTTATAGATACAAACATTTAAGTAAATGCTCTGTTTTATAATAAACAGTATTAATAACATTTACCGGCCTGATCAATCGACCTAACGAGATTGTTTAAAATAATGGCAGAATAGGGACTGGGAGGGATAGTAAGAAGACAAACAAATAGGAAATCGTGGAGAGCTATAACTGTGAGACTGGTTTGCTAATCATTCCTCTGAAAATTTGATTTATGTGGAACTTATACTGGCAGCAAACCGACTGCATACGGATAGAAAATGAATCCAATAAATATAAAGGATTTTTCTTCTCATCTGACATATTCAGCCTTTTACACTGAGGCTATCCCGAAAGAATGATAGTTCCACAGGCGCGAAATGCTAGAGAAGAGACTATTAGAATAGAACTTACGGTTGCATCTAGCTATTTCAGCAGGAAAACGATGAGAACTATTCATAATAGAATTTATTTTTGACGGGCACAATCTTAAAACAAAAATTATGCTGATGATACAGTGTGTGTGTGTTTTTTTTATTGTTTTTTTTTTTTAATCGGTACCACACCATGGAAGGTAGCAAAGTCACTAAGACACAAAGGGTTACAGGGTGTGAGTGAATTAGGGATTAGAAACATTAATAATGAGCGGGAAGAGAAAAGATTAATCAAGAAGACAGTAGATAGCGATTGGCATTACACTTAAATTTTTGCAAATTAAAGTCTAGGCGGAAATCATGGCACCGGAAGTGAGTTCCACAAGATGGGTGGGAAATAAAAATAACAATATTTAAAAATGAGACCCCAATGAATATTTATAATGAATACAATTTCTATACAATACTATAGAGGAAAGGTCATCCGGACAATCACCATGAAAGTATTTAGAGAAAATGCACAAGGAAACTACATTACAGCAGTGGGAAAGTAACAGAAACCGAGATGCCAGGTCAGGGACAATAACATTGGTAAA
>CAHIKZ030005595.1:1152500-1170000 GCA_903632075.3 Acanthosepion pharaonis | reverse complement strand
TTTCATAGTGTTTTGACCTCATTTTGAAGGTTAACTATTTACCCATAGCTGGAACCCTAGCAGGTGCTACCACCCCGGATCAGGGTGGACCTGGGAACAAGAGTAATTAAGACGTAGTTCTATGTTCCTCAAAAACTCACGATCAGAGGTCTTGCTGCCGGGTATAGTTTATATATAAACAGTGTACACTGGTACTTGTAATTTTAAATCGTGAAATATTACGGTAACCACTATGGGTACCATATTCAAATTTTAGTGGATAATATAGTACAACTTTAAAAACAACTTAATACCAGCACTCAATGTGCAATATCTTATATATATATATATATATATATACATATATATAATGTTTGTGTGTGTGTGTGTGTGTGTGTGTTTTCCCTGGTGCCCCCAACACATAAATTAAACGTGCTACAGGATTGTCATCTAGGCTGCATCCTTTTATTGCTGAAATAGTTAAATGCAACCACCACTTCTCCTCTAACAGTTACTTTTCTCGTACTTACCGCCTGTGGAAGTCCCTTCCGTTTACTCGCTTCCCTGATAAGCACGAATCTTCAAAAATTTAAAAACAGCGTCAATCGCCATCTTCTTGCATCCCGTTGTCCTTTCCTCAATCCTCCCTATACTCAGTCTTTTCTCTCATTTTCACTCCCTGTAACCTCTTGCGTACTAGTGGCATTTCTGCCTTGCTTGGGCTGAAATGATTCACAAAATTTAAATGAAACTTCAATCGCCATCTTGTATCTTCTTGAATCCCGTTCATCCTTTGTCCTTTCCTCAATCTTCCCTATACTCAGTCTTTTCTCTCACTTTCACTCCCTGTACCCCCCCACCAGCGTACTAGTGGCATTTCTGCATTGCTTGGAGTAAACGGATTAATACAAAATTCCAATTTTAAGGAGAAAGTTCCATTCAGACGGATTTTTTTTCCCCAGTACCGCTACTTTGTGGAACAGACTCCCACGTGGATGTTTCCCTGAACAATACAATTGTAACCTCTTTAAATTAAGGGTCAAATCAAAGGTCGAATCAAGGGTCAATCAAATCTAGGATCAATCCTTATCAATTGTTCTTATATGCACTATCTTCACCTACTACTTCCTTTTACATTCATATCACGCACCTCATTCAGTAACCCTCTAACTTGAGCGGATCTCGTGGCTTGCAATCGGTGAACTTCAACAAAAAAAAAAAAGTTTTGGCAAACATTTTAAAATTTAAAATGTTACCACAATGTATGTGGATTTTACAATATTTCAAATACTGAGCAATTTAAAAGTTTATCTTCCTCCGAAAATTCGAAAATAAATTTTGAAACAGAAATTAGGAGAGCAAACATCCGGTTCATTTCTATTGTTTTATATCGTGAAATATTAAATATTTAATGGAATATGATTTAATGGAATATACGACATCGTACGACTTTTCAAAAACAAAATTCACATATTTGCACAACGAAGTCAAATGATACTCACGAATGTAATTTATTCCCTGATTTTAGCGTCAGAAAAAAAAACGAACCTATTATACTCAACTCGTATTATACACGGCATGTAACGTTTAAAAATTGTCGCTGAATTACGATAATGTTTGATTGACAAGACAGTTGGTTTGTTTAAGATTTAACGTTGAAATCAGTTAAAGCCAGGAAATTGATTGTCTTCTTTACGGACAATTAAAATACAATATAAACACTAGCGATTAAAATAAAAATATTAAAATGATTAAATAAAACGAGTAAGATGAATTAACACAGAAACCTTTTGAAATATTTATTCTATTTAGGGATCTATTTTGGATTGAACAAATATTTAACAGGTTTGTTTTTCGTCAGTTTTTACTCGTTTTTAAGTAGCTATCGCCATTGATTCGCTAAAAAATTAGCATACCATGATAAAAAAATACCCCAAACGTAATAAAAACAAAGTCTGATCGTCAAAGTTTTTATGTTATTATTAAGAGTAAGGACCAAAGGATTTTTTTTTATTATTGAATTATATTGTATGATCTCTTTTAGAACGTTCCAAATATTGGTTGAAAATCTTTTTTATGCCTCGGGGGAGGGAGAGATTGGCATACGAAATTTCAGCGTCTTTTTCCACTGAAAAAAAAAACATTGATTCGGAAATTCTTGAAAAAATCAAAAATTGTTTGATTTTAATGAAACCTTCAGGACTTATTCATAAATGAATGAAATCATTTTCGAAATATTTGTTTTTTAGAAAATCCTGATAAAAAATATTTTTTTTACATCTGTTGCCACCTACTTATTTAATTTAAAAAATTACGAGAAATTAAATTAAGTTAATGTTTATATTAGTTAAAAGCAGAAATCCTTGCAAAATTTAAATCATCATTTTTTTCTAAAACTTGTATAAAAAAAGGATTGCAGCCCAAATACAAAATTGCATACACACACACACACACATACCTATATATATATATATATATATATATATATATATATATATATATATATATATATATATATACCTCCTTAGTATTGTCTATTTCAACCAGTTGAAATAGACTATACTCATGAGGTAATTTTTCATTTGTGCAATATATATATATATATATATATATATATATATATATATATATATATGTGTATGTATGTATATTTATATATATATATATATATATATATATATATATATATATATATATATATATATATATATATTTAAATATACATATGTATACATATATGTGTGTGTGTAAAATATATAGAAAATAGGAAAGAACTCGTTAGGTAAATGAAACATGAGAACTCTTATGTAGCGTTGGAATCATATTTTAAATAAATAATTATATATATATATATATATATATATATATATATATATATATATATATATATATATAAAATGCAAAAAAATAAATTATTTAATTAGAAAAGCTTTTATGTATAAGATATACTATGGGCATTACTGTTTAAGAAAAACAAGTTACTATGACTAATAAATTTTTGCAAGAATTGTTTTCATTTTTTAAATTTTAATTATAATAATTTATAAAGTTTTAATGCTGACTTAATTTGTATAGGTTAGATGATATTATTATTAAATAAAAATTATATTTATTAATCATAAAAGAAAAAAATCATTAAAAGTTATCCAACCCCAATATTTAAAAATAATTTTTAATTTTTTTTTTTTGTTCTTGTATACGTGTAAATGTGTTGATTTTTGTGAATACGGACTTCCATAGATCTTATCATAAAATAACATCGATAACTGTAGTAAATTTAAAACCAAAATTTGTCCGTCAACTTGTCAATACCTTAAATAAACAGCTACCGACGTGTTCAAAATGCATTTCTATTTGTTTTAAAGCAGATCAATTAAACTTTAAATCAACTAATATTCGTCAAATAAAGTTTCAGGAAAGAATATTTCATTTTTGAAAGTTTTTTTTGGTTAATGGAGAGAAATACATTGTGCTAAAAAATCAGCAATTTTTTTGCGATTTAAAAAAACAAAAACAGAAAGAATATCCAGTCAATTTAAATTAGTTTTGAATTACAGCAAAGGAGTCTACTTATTGGAAATATAAAATTTAATCTATTAGCTTAAAATTAAAACTAAAATTAAAATTTTTACGAAAGATTTTGCATTTTTTTTAAATTATTTAAACATTACGTACCGCTTTTCTTGTGTAGCGATTTTAACACGTTTTTTATTCTAATATCTAAAATAAAATAATAATATATATATATATAAATATTTATATATATATATATATATATATATATATATATATATATATATATATATATATATATATATATATATATATATATATATATATATGTCGATACACCGAATACACTGTATATATGTATATATGTGGATGTGTATATATATATATATATATATATATATATATATATGTGTGTGTATGTATTTATTTGTGTGTATTTGGGTTGCAGTCCTTCTTCTATAAAAGGTTCATGAAAGGTGACAAATAAAGTAATTTTCTTGAATTCTTAAAAATGTTTTCATTTCTCGACATTAGTGTTCGTAAAAACTATCCAAATATTCTATATATCGGAGAGCTTTCGCCACTCTTACCAAGATATTTTTAAATTGACTATTATGTAGATTTTATATATGTGTATCAATAGTGATGGGATCTTTTATTCTCCAAACACCTTGTGGCTGTGTTCATCGTTGAGATTATTGACTATTGGCTTTTTTTTTCTATTTTATTGTTAATGCTTCCATTATTTTCAGCTTTTATTTTACATGGTCATGTTTTTTACAACTATGTTGCGGAGGGAGTTTGCTAGGTTTTCGTTTTTGTTTAAATGGCTCCTAATTGAGTTATAGTCTGAGATATAACATGAGTCTACTTGATAAACATGTAAAGGAGTGTCCGGTAGAATTATTCAAAAATTTGCTTTTGCCAGGAACGCAGTTCCTAAGTGTGGGAAACTCATAAATAGTAATAGTCTGCTAGAATTTGAATCTTACATGTCTGTCATTGTTCCTGGCGATGGTGCGAGATTTTTTTTTTATTTTTTTATAATAAATATTTAACTTTATTTTCTTGTTCTGTTCAAATGGGGTGGGATGCATCTCATTATATTATTATATTATATCATATATACACTATTATATATATTACATGCACTATTATATATATTATATACACTATTATATATATATATATATATATACTATTATACACTATTATGAAGAAATTTTGAAAAAACAAACAAAAATCCTTAAATGTAGTTAAATGAAAGAAATGTCAACGTCTGACGTTTCGGTTTATTAAACCTTTTTCAAGACAATATTCATCAAAATACAATTCAGTTCAATATGACAAATACGATGGACATAAAAACACAAGTCTTATTCAGAACAGATAACTGAAAATTTTTAAAAATTATGTTTTTTTTGTTTTTTTAAGCGTTTCACCCCAAGCAAGGCGGCAAGCCACTAGCACACAAGGGGTTACAGAGAATTAGAGTGAGACCAAATAGGAGTGATAGAGGAAAGGATGAAGAGAAGGATAGGGGATAGATCAAGGCATCTGGAGATGTCGATTGACATTACATTTGAATAGTTGGAGATTATAGCTATCAGGAATACAAGAAATGGGGACGGAGTTCCACAGGCGAGAAGTGCGAGACCTGAAGCTATTGGAGTAGAAGAGACGGCTACATTTAACAGTTTCGACAGTAAACAAAATAAAAAAAATGCATAAATTAATCACAAACTAAAATAATTTAAATATTAAAAAAATCAACAGCACATCATTTATTCACTTTTATTTATTAAGCATTAAATTATGTCACTTAGCATCTTCCATATTTTAACTAGATTTTTTAGTTAGCATTTCTTAAATTTAAAAATATTGAAAAATACACATTTTTACTTTGTTTAAAAATGGTTGTTACAAAATAAAATCCTTACATATGCCTTGATAAAATCTATCAGCGGACGAAACGCATTGGGTAAGATAAGTTTTACTTTTATTATTTTATTCATATATATATATATATATTGTATATATATATATATATATATATATATATATATATATATATATATATATATATATATATATATATATATATATATATATGAAGTTCTATATGTCAAAACAACATTGTGTAATTGAATAACAAAATGGAAAAAAAATCTATGTAACACGTTTTGTTTATCAGACTAAAGTAATTTTCTTATAGATGGAGTTCGTGCGTATTGGTGGACGTGGCAACATTAGCCAAGTCCGATGAAATCCTAAATGACGAAACGCGTCGCAAAATTTTTTTTTACAATTTGTTATGCTATTTTTCTAAATGCAGTTTGTTGATATGTAAAATTATACAAAATTACATATCTTTATATCATATACATATATGTATATATTTATTATATCAAACATTAGAAAATATACGTAGAAAATATACGTATAGGGACACAGGTTCGATTCCTGTCGGAGAATGCATATTTTCTACGGAATTTCTCGAACATTCAGCTCGGTAAATTTAATTAATACTGTCTCATTAGAAACAGAGCATTTAATTAAAATTATTTGTATCTAGAAAAATAACGTATAAAAATATATTAAATAATTGTCGGACAATTTCCATTTCAAGACATATATATATATATATATAGATAGATAGATAGATAGATAGATAGATAGATAGATTGATTATGTGAGTGTGTGGATATAACATAGCGCTTTAGTACTAGTGGTAAGAAAACGCTTCTCGATGTTTAATAACAGCGTTTAAATTTATTCTCGTACAATCTGAACCTGAAACCTCCTGATGACTGCACTGAACAAGTAGAAAATGTTGAAGTGGTGATAAATTTTACTATATATATATATATATATATAGATAGACAGTCTTCCACATGCAGACTGTTTCGCTGTATCAAAACGTTCCAGTGTGGCGAGACGTCCGATTGCATCAAGCCGGGTGCGAAACCCAACCGATTTGGTATTAGTCAGAGATTCTACCCTTAGGGAAATTTTGCCGTTTACTATGCGAAATACGTCAATGGCCTAGAGAGCGCAATCCAATTCGGTTGGAGGGCAATATATACACACACACACACACACATATATATATATATATTGCTCTTCAACCGAATTGGATTGAGCAATATATATATAGATAGATATTGATAATATTTGTGGTCAATGTACATATATATATATATATATATATATATATATATATATATATATATATATATATATATATATATATATATATATATATATATATATATATATATATATATAAGTATATATATGATAAAAAGGCTCAAACACTAATATTCCATGGTTATAATTTATTACATTGTAATCGTAATCACGATCCAATTCATCAGACCTACAAATTCAAAAAGAATTCGGAAGTTATAACTCCGAGTATAAAAACAAAATTTTAATGAGAGTGTATGTGTTGGAGTGAGAAATAAAAGGTTGTTTTTTTTATCTATTATTTATTTTCATTTTAAATGTTACCTTTTTTTGTTTACACATATTTGAGTTGCTATTCCTGTTTATTTTTCTTTAAACAATGAAATTAATAATAACAGCCTAAGTTATGAAGTCCTAAAAATAAAGCTTTTGCTTCCGACAGGAATCGATACATTTTTTTAACTTTTTATGAGGGAAGAGCCACGCTTTGGAAAATAAAACCGGTTTCTTTGCCAAACATTTCATTGTAACTTGAATTGTTTTATTTACAGCAGTAGTATTTAGAGTAGTAATATTAGTAGTAGTAATATTATCTGAAATTTTAATTAGATGATGCATTTTCAAGCATTATGCATTTTTGGACTAGGATTTCTTTCATCTTTATTTCAATTACTTTATTTCTAATAGTAGTATTAGTAGTAGTAATATAATCTGCCATTTTGATTAGATGAAGCATTGTCAAGCATTATTCATTTTGGACTAGGATTTCTTTCATCTTCATTTCAATTACTTTATTTCTACTAGTAGTATTAGTAGTAGTAGTAATATTATCTGCAATTTGGATTAGATGAAGCCTTGTCAAGCATTAAATTGCTTTATTTCCAGTAGTAGTATTAGTAATAGTGATATTAGAATTATTTTTATTAGAGGAAGCCTTGTCAAGCGTTATTCCTTTTTGACTTGGGTTTTTTTCTCTTCATTTCAATTGCTTTCTTTCCATAGTATTATTAGTAGTATTATTATCTGGAATTTTTTCCGTTAAAATTTTGTTAACCATTATTCATTTTTGACTAGTAATTTGAATTTCACTTGTGTTTCTGAGGGAGGTACTAGACAATGGAAAAAAATTCTTGTCACTGGATCCCCAATGATAACCACCAGAGTGTTGCAAAGTAGTTTTCACAGTGGAGGCTTGTATTTCAATAAGTCGGTCCAAAAAGGGTCCGACGTACAAAACGTTAGGAACTTGCAATAATAGTTAATGACGCAGCAATCTAGTTGTGATGGTTGATACTTCAATGTCCGACATCGACTGACTCACTCAACTCCACTGAGCCCAACTGGCGACCGCAGCTACTACTACTACTTATTATGTGTGGGAGAGTCTATTACAATAGAATAGGTAATGTTCTAGCATAACACGGACACATGCAAATTCCTGAAATTTGCATAAAACTTTGGATACTGAGGAAGGTGCTGGAGAATTGAAGAAACTTGTTTTCACTTGAGTCCCATGGATAAGCATCAGACTCCTGATGTGAACATCATTTTTCTATCTTCCAGTGGATTTGACAACACATCAACCTCTGCTGGCTCATTTAATGTTAAAATCTATTTTTAATGAGTCTATAGTGAAACGTTTTAACAAACGTTTCACTATAGACTATAGACGTTTATAGTTGACCATAGTTTATGTCTTCTTGCAATTGATGGAACGTAAGGACGCTACACCAATGTGGCCAGCTTGAAAACTTCAATCAAGAGATGAATTTGTACATAGACACGTAAAATTAATTGAAATGATGTTATTCCGAAGGCCAGAGTAATATTCGAAAAATATTGGTTTGTACGATTGATTAGTTTTTTTACGGTTTATCAACCCTTTACAAATTATTTAAAGCCAGAAAATATTTTTAGATTCTTTGGATTTTTTTTTTTTTTTTTTTTGATACACGTTTTACTAATTAACCCATAGCTGGGAGGTAGAAGAGCTGGATCCATATATTTCCCAAGTGTATTTGCGCGCAATTGGATATAATGAATCCAACGGGAATTAGATTTCGGCTCTCCGATTAACAATTCCCGAGCCATTATCCAACACACCACCCGCACATCCAAGTTTACAGAACCTAGCAATCCCAAGCGGTCAGCCATCTAAATACTGGTCAGTTTTCAACGTTACTCAAATCCGGCGATCGTACGAGAACAAATGTTTCAACGTGATATGGCCGTAAGCCATACCACCCACACATCCAAGCTTACAGCACCTGGTAATCCCAAGCTATAACCCATCTAGATACTGACCAGGTTCGACGTTGCTTAACTTGAAAGATCGTACGGGAACCGGTTTTCAACCTGATATGGTCGCCACGCACTCGCACATACAAACTTGCAGCAATCAAAGCGGTCACCCATTTAGGTACTGGCCAGGCTTTATTCCAGTCATCGCACGGAAACCAGTGTTTCAACGTGATATGGCCGTAAGCCATACCATCCGCACATCCAAATTTACAGCACCTTGTAGTCTCAAGTGGTTACCCATCTAGGTACTGACTAGGATCGACGTTGCTTAACTTGGAAGATCGTATAGGAACCGGTGTTTCAACGTGATATTGTCGTTAGCCATACCACACACATATCCAAGCATACAGCACCTGGTAATCCCAAGTTATAACCCATCTAGATACTGACCAGGTTCGACATTGCTTAACTTGAAAGATCGTACGGGAACCGGTTTTCAACCTGATATGGTCGCTATGCACTCGCACATACAAGCTTACAGCAATCAAAGCGGTCACCCATCAAGGTACTGGGCAGGATTTATATTGAGGGGTCCTCCCCTTTTTACAGAAATGGACTCACACAGTATATACATATACTACTGCTACATGAAGACTCGAGACAACAGAACACACAGAACAGACAGGGCGACACAGAGAGCGAGACAGACAGACAGACAGACAGAGCGAAAGTAGCGAGCACGTAGCCTCAGTAAGAAGTCATACAGCGATACTTCAATACCAAAGACTGTGTAGATATTTTGCTACTAACCCGCATTCCTGGAACTACTAACCTGCATTACCAGTTTGTATTATTACGTTAATACATTTATTTTCCTATATTCCTTCTTGGCGTTTATTATTTATTTGGTACCGGATTTCATCCAGGAATCCACAACAGTTTATTCCAGTCATCACACGGAAACCAGTGTTTCAACGTGATATGGCAGTAAGCCATACCATCCTCACATCTAAATTTACAGTACCTGGTAATCTCAAGTGGTTACCCATCTAGGTACTGACCAGAATCGACATTGCTTAACTTGGAAGATCGTATATTAACCGGTGTTTCAACGTGATATTGCCGTAAGCCTTATAGAAACTCATGTTACACGCCCCATAACTAGGATCGAACCTGTGATCTACCAACAAGCCATAATGTGTTGTCAACTACGTTTCACTTACAATAAAAAGACATACGAGAAGACTGTATACGCTGGTTGCTAACTTGAATCCCACCTGTAATCTAAAGAAGCGCGAACGTTCTACTTGTCAACTGGCCAACCGAAAGGGGATATACCGTGTTTCCTGCCAACACACACACCTGGTCACTTCCGACTCTTCTTCTCGAATCTGGTTGTAATTTGATTCGTTCGGAGGTCACTAACTTACCTGGACAAATAAATGATTTGTTTGTTTCGTTTATGTTTCAAGTCGAAAAAAATATCATTTCTATTCTCAGAGAGAAACAGCAAAAACAAACAAAACTTGCAGTGGAGCTTTGTCGGTCGAAGAGAACTTAACTACCACCCACATTGTCTTTCAGTGTGAGCTGCTATTATATATAGATACCAGCTCAATTCCTTAGATTATCTTATCATTTTTTTTAATTTCTTTTTATCACTAGTAATAAATACTTCTCTACAGATAACACTGTGTTGATAAGAGACACTGAAAGGAAACAACAAGGATGAGGATAATAGTTTAGATATAACTAGTATTAATAATCCTGAAAGATTTGCACAAAACATACTCAGTGACATCCTCTGCTAGCAAAGATGTCGGGGGGAATAAGACAAGGATGTGGCTTCTCAATAGACTTATTCAACCTTTACATCAAAGCAATCCTGAGAAAATTTAAAGTCTTATTAAAATTCAATATAGGTAGCCATAATCTTAAAATAACATATGCAAATGAAAGAGTTGATAGTAAACAAATTAAAGAAACTACAAAAACTCCGAGAGAAGGTAGTAAAGGAAAGCCAGAAGAAAGGACTAACTATCAATTGCAAGAAGACAGAATGTATAGCTGTCAGCAAAAGGAACAGCCCAAGATGAGAATTATGAAAAGTCAAGCAAATACAAACATTTAACTATTTAGGTCTTTCAAAAGAGGACAGAAAGTAAGATACTAAACCCCCAAAACACACTGGAATAGCAAAAGATGCCTTCCAAAAGTTAAAAATAGTATTAAGACACAGGAAAATTTTGTTAGAAAAAAAAAGAGAGTACTGAACTGTTATGTAATATACTGTTTCTCCTATATAGAAGTGGATGGATGGAGGAGAAACTTTACACAGCAGAAATATGGGCCTACATGGATGCTGAGAATAACATGGACTGAACATATGAACAGTAATGAAGTTTTAGAGAAAATGTAAAATAAACATTTTTCAGTGAACATCTTTCGCGTTACTCGACTGCTCGGTCAAATAAAAATGTTTAGCGACCTTGACATATTTCGCAAATATCTTAGAATAACCAAGAACCTATCCTGGCAGCAAACCTGCTACATACGGATAGAATAGAAGAGAAGTAAATGTACAAAAATAGAAAGGGATGTAAGACAAGGATGTATCTTCTCACCGGACTTATTCAACCTATACAACGAGGTGATTCTGAAAGAATTAGATATCCTTCCTATCCTGGTAGGACTAATGTTTGTTCTGATAGGACTTCTAATTCTTTCGGAATCGCCTCCCTGTATGAGAAGACACACTCTTGTCTTACACCCCTTTCTATTTTTGTGCATCTGGTTCTCTCCTATTCTATCCGTATGTAGGAGGTTTGCTGCCAGGATAGGTTGAATTTAAGCAACATTAATTATGCAGATAACAGAGTGTTGATAGCAGATACAGAAAGGAAAGTACAAGAACTCCTAGAGAAGGTAGTAAATGAAAGCCAGAAGAAAGGACTAACTATCGATTGTAAAAAATAGACTCTGTTGTTGAGGAACAACCCAAGATGCCAACTACGATTTGAAGACACTAAAATCATGCATGTACGAAAATTTAAATATCTAGGATATGTCTTAACAAAGATCGGAAAAATGTGATACTGAAATCCGAAGTAGCATTGGAACAGTGAAAGATGTCTTGCAAAAGCTAAGCAAAGTATTAAGCAAAAGTGAACTGTTATGAAATATCGATCGTCCTATATGCTACAAAAGCTGATCAGTCTCCTTGCAGGTGAAAAATAAACTTGAAGCAATAAAAATGTAGCTCTACAGAAGGATGCTGAGAATAACAAGAACATGTGAGTAAAAGGTTTTAAGAGAAATGAAACAAAAAGGATTTCCTTTTTAATTTAATAATTATGAAAAATATCGTTTAATCTTTTGTCAACACTTGCAACTCGAACCTTAACCATACAACTAAAATTGACTATGGAACCAAATTATTTCTATAATTTTAAGGAAAACGTAGGGAAAACATTTTCCACTTTGTCATAAAATTTCCCCAATATTGTTCTTTTTATATAAAAATATATATCGTTATCTCATAGATAGTTTTCAATGGTTAAGTTTGCTTTCATGTTCTGTCTATATATCTGAGATGAGGTATTATATACATTATTTAGATTATTCGGACTATTGTCCTCATCTATGTCGCCATATTTAGGCGTTAGTTAGATCCAGTGACAGGACTCGAAGAGTGTGAGTTCAATACCCGGTTAAGGCAGTGGAGAACTTTCAGGGGAAACTTAACAGGAGATAACTGATAACTGACATCCATAAAATAAACAAACATGGCACGTGGAACTAGAACAGTCTACCCCAGTGAACGAAATAAATGGTTCAGTTCGACATTCCAACCACCTGAAGAAGGCCGGGGCGTACAACGGCCGAAACGTTGTAATAAATATGGCGACAAAGATGAGGACTATAGTCTGAATAATGTAAATAATTTGCTTTCGTTTGTTCTTTAATGCGGCAGTAGCAGCAGCAGCGGCCGTATACGTCAACGTATTTGTTACCTCCCTTTGATATTTTTTACTACATCATGAAGTTAGTTTATGACCCTGTAACAAACTTTTACCAAAGAATGTTGGTATGCTTTTGAATATTTACTATACAGGTGATTGGTGGAAAATTTTACCATGTGAACATGGGTGATGAATCAGAAAAGTTTGGAAACCCCTGTATTATAAAGTGACAACGATATCAATTTAATAATGCGATACTATTTTTATACTAGTTATATAATGCGTATGGTTGCAATAGTAACAACAGAAAAACAACAGTTCATTGTGCAGATGTTGTATTTGCCGTATTGTCTGGTCGTTTGTAGACTAACTTCCCCCTCTCCACGTCTTTCGTACACTTTATATTTATATTTTCTCAAATCTCGTGGTCGCCGTGATTTTGCGTTAATTTGTCAGCATAAAAACAATATGGCTTCCTCACGAGATTCTTTTAACGTACAGACGTCCATGAGGTAAGTTGTTTTTTTTTTTCAAACTACATATTGCCGGCGAGAAAGAACGACATGAAAACAAGAGATGTTAAAATAAAATTATCTATATTACCAATGAATGCAATGCAATCAAGGTAAAATACCTCTTGCAAGCGAATAAGGCGATTCTTGTGGGCAAAGGAATCTGATTTCGAAGATGGAAAACGTCGTCGTGTACTGGCATCGCAGTGAAGCTTGCGTCAGATTGGTTGACTGAGAAACCGCTGTGAATTGCTTGTGAACTGACTTGAGGAACACCGAGCGGGTTCATGTAAACAGTCAGGGTGGATGCATGACCCAGTCGTTTCATCATGTTTTTGCTTTATTGATCAACTCAAACGTTTAAATTTTTTTGGGGGGTGGAGGTGCTTTGTGAGTCGGATGAGGCGTTCATAGCACCTGCGTGAAGAGCAATACGTTATTTTCAATCTTGCTTTCGTATCGTCCAGATCAGGCCGACAGGTTTTGGTGAGGAGCGAATCAGAAAGAGATCTAATTTGAAACAAATCATAACATTATCTATTTCCTAATATGCATATGCGCAATTCCTCATCTCTCTTTTATTATTACTATTAATATTATCATTATCACCATTGTCACTTTCAGCATCATCATTATTATCACTATCATTATTATATAGTCGCATCCGCTCGCATCGGGATTGTCATCTTCTCTCCTTGTTTATTTTCTCCCTTGTGGTGGCGGTGTTGGAGATAGCTGTAAAAGTCCAGCCTATTTCTGAAGAGTAGCCAAAGAGAGTTTGACGAGGTCATTCGCGTGAATTTCATTTTGGTGGCTAATTCTAAACGGCGGAAAAGCCCACACATTTGGCCAGAAACACCTCCCTCGCGACTCAAACGAGTTTGAGACCGGTGAGATCTGGCAATCCTGGATGCATCAGGTAGTTGGACGGTCAGCCTTGGTTACGCCACCCCGACCGGCGCTGTTCTCTTCCGCCGGTTTGGCCATTGAGATAGTGTAAATCTTTGCATTATTCCGCCGTCGGGGGTCTTCGGGAGATGGTTGCATTCAGTTTGGTCCTTCCTCCTTGACCTTACCGCCATGGGTGACTCCAGACAGAATTACGCTCTCGGGATCACAAGGAACGATCATATATATTTTAGACTAGATGTCGGAGTTCGTTATCATTTACACTATTTACATTGTTTGGACTGTTGTCCTTATTTTTGTGTGCCATATTCACGACCTTTCGGCCGTTGTACGCTCCGGACTTCTTCAGGTGAGTGGAATTTCGAACTGAACCCTTTATTTCGTCCAGGGCGTAGATTGTTCTAGTTCCACGTATCATGCCTCTTCTTATCTTCTTTTAGCTCAGCTGTCCAAGTTTTTTGTTCACCTAAGCTGTGGCCAAGTATTGAACTCACAAGTCACTGGATTCAAACAACGCTTGTATCCACTGTGCTATGTGTTCATGAGGACATCAAATGTATCCTTTTGACTTATTATTTTAATGACAATAATAGAAACGAATGAATAAATAAGAAAAGAGTAAAGGAGCGCCAGAGAAAAGCGATAATAACAACAAAAATTGCAATATGAGCTCAGGTAAAAAACATGCAATGATAAAAATTGCAATATGAGCACTCGTAAAAATGGTTACTAATGACATTAGATTTATAATACCCAGAAATTCATACACAGTCGTCCTCAAGGACACATGGCACAGTGGATAAAGACGTTAGTTAGATCCAGTTACAGGAACTAGTTCCACGTGCCATGTTTTTTTTTTGTTTTTTTTTTTGGATGTCAGTTATCAGTTATTCCCGTCTCCAAGTTCTCCACTGCCTTAACTGGGTATTGAACTCACACTCTTTGGATCCAGTGACAGAGATACTCGGTTAAGACAGTGGAGAACTTGGAGGCAGGAATAACTGATAACTGACATCCCCGCCAAAAAAAATAATGGCACGTGGAACTAGAACAGTCTACCCCAGTGAGCGAAATAAAGGGTTTAGTTCGACATTCCAACCACCTGAAGAAGGCCGGAGTGTACAACGGCCGAAACGTTGTAATAAATATAGCGATGATGAGAACAACAGTCCGAACAATGTAAATAGGGCAAAAGAGTAAAAGTATAAAATTATTATTAAATATTTTTAGGAATATCATTATTAACCTTATCAATAACAACAACGACAGCAACAACAAGTATTTATTTATGTAGGGTCCCCTCTCCTCAGCTAGAGAAAATGGCTTGTAAATACATCCAGCCTTGAGTTCCTTGAATTTACGACGAAAGATTTCTCCTGTGAGACCCATGTCTTTTTTGTTAACTTTATGGCTGATGTAACAACAAAGCCTCGTCATCCAGTCCCCATTCTGCTAGGTTCTTTATTTCACAGTCTCGTTTCTACATCCCTGCACTAAGTTCTGTATAAAGCAGCTTCTTCCTCACATAGATCTCTTGTATTGTCCTTCCAAGAACACTGGTAATTCCACTAAGTATACTCTAGGCAGGGCCCTGAACCGGGAATGTGTGTGAAACTGTTAAATGCTTGTCCACATACTGACAGGAACTTTAGTGAGTTTCTTTACACCTTTAATCAGTGGCGGACTGGCTAGGGTATTAGCTTGCTCGATGACATGTGGGCGCCTGATGGAGTCGGCTCCTGATATCAAATAAAAATTGAAATAAATAAACGTACACAACTATTTTAGAAATAAACAGGGATAAAAACTTTATAAAGACATTTGCACACGATTGCCATTACATTTATTATTGGCGTCCTGGGTATGACGATAAACTACACCCGCGTCCTGGGTATGACGATAAACTACATCTGCGTCCTGGGTATGACGATAAACTACATCTGCGTCCTGGGTAAGACGATAAACTGCATCTGCGTCCTGAATATGAGGTTAAACTACATCTACCTCCTGGGTATGAAGATAAACTGAATCCGCGTCTTGGGTATGACAATAAACTACATCTGCCTCCTGGGTATGACGATAAACTAAATACGTGTCCCGTGTATGACGATAAACTACATCTTCGTCCTGAGTATGACGATAAATTACATCCGCGTCCCGGGTATGACGATAAACTACATCCGCGTCCTGGGTATGACGATAAACTACATCTGAATCCTGGGTATGACGATACACTGCGTCCAACAGCAAGACCTCTGATAATACGTTTTTGAAAACAATAATATTACCAGCTATACATTTTTAAGGACAAAAATATTAACAGAAATAGATTTTTGACAAAACAAAAATATTACCAGGAAAAAAAAGTTTTCGGCTTTAAATGACCAATTGAGGTTGATATGCCGTAAACCAAACCAAACATTTATTATTGGGAAGAATATGATATAAAATATATGGATAGCGGTGAACAGCTAACAAACAAGCCGCGGTGGTGTGTCTGAGGTATCAGATTGCCCGATGGTAGGTGGGCCCCTTATATCAAATAAAATGCAATGAAGAAACAAAAATGGACAATTTTTTTATTAATAAAAAGAAATAAGAAAATAAAAGGTGAACACGACGCAAATAAGCAGTGCATGAAAAGATACGAAGCAGGAAAGCTAGTGGAATAACGTAGAAGGGAAGGTGCTCCGGGGTCTGGAATAATTAAAGAATTTCCATGTTTTTTGTAAGATTGTGTGAATTTAAATATAAAGTTACAATTCGTGATTTCAGATGGTTGGTAACTTCAAAGAATATTAAGTCTTGGTTCAGCTGACAAGGTTACAAAATTCCGTCTGGGGAGAATTTGGAATCATACATGTTGTTATCCGGTGAAACGAAATTATTAGATGAATTGGATGCCGAAGAAATTCATGTCAGATTCAAGCAATCATCGAGTGAACACAAACGATTGCCACTGCACCCAATGCTCTATTGGATTTTGAGCTTATCTGTTAATGTGTAAATTGTGCGGTAACATATAAAAATATCAACTAATTACTTAAGATTAAAAAAATAAATTCAAAAAATCAAATACAATATTCTGTAATTACATTTGGTATCTTGCAACTCAAGTCATTAAGAACATTTCTTTAGAGTAACTTTACAGTGATAGATAGATAGATAGATAGATAGATTTGAGCAGCCCAAGGT